>JBBPCX010068335.1:0-12327 GCA_037974365.1 Hydrocynus forskahlii | reverse complement strand
AGAGAGAGAGAGAGAGAGATAGAGAGAGAGAGAGAGAGAGAGAGAGAGAGAGAGAGAGAGAGAGAGAGAGAGAGAGGAACAATGCAACCAGCGATGACTTAAGTTGGCCACAGGCAGCTCAGCTGAAAAGTTGGGAGGCTTGCAGTAGGAGGACACTGTTTAGGAGGGAGCGGGGATTTTTGTCAGAAGCAAACATTACTATTGGTGACTCACTGCTTTGGAGGTACATTATTAGAATTTCCTTACCTTCCTTCATTCTCTGTACAGTATATTTTTGATAAGGTTTACATTTTACCATGTTAATATTTGTTATATATCTGTCAGTACATATGGCTGGAAAAAAAAAGTGCCAGAAAAAGTGTAGATTATTTGGAAAAATATTTAAGGAAGTAAACAAGTTATCAATGTTTATCTCAGGTAGAGTCTGCTTTCATTCTGGTGTCATTTCCAGCAGCAGGGGGCAGAAATGAGAAGGAGGAGGTCCTGTGTGAGTCTGAGCCATAAGATCCATCCATCTTACCATTCGTTTTACACTCTGTTGCCACAAAGAGTTCTTTATATTCTGTAGATGAGCCATTTTTGGTTTTCTAAAGAACCATGTTTAAAAAAAAAAGTATACATCACTCTAGATATTCAAATCTATGGTCCTGTGTTTTCCCTCTGGAATTTATAGTAAATTGGTCACTGGTGTGATTTAATGGCCAGAAAGTTGTTTTTACTGTACTCAGTTTGGACACTAGTGACACTACAGAAAATATTCTACTAGACTGTCCCGATACTCTTTTTGAGATCTGAATAATGGTAAATAATGGCATGCTATTGTCCTTATATGTATTACCATTTAATAGAATTAGCTACAGATATCAAGAGTTCGAGTTTTATTTTATTTGTCACATGCAGGCCTACATAGTACAACATACAGAGAAATGCTTTTCTGGCAATATGCACTGGCTGTGCAACACAGAATTGACAAAACAATATCATTCTAACAAGAAAAAATAGACATTTTGCGAAAAAAATTAGAAAAAAATATATACATTTAAAAATAAATTAAGAAATGTGTGCAAGAACTGCAAGTGTGCAGAAAGCAGCAGAAGTTGAAGGAAGGGAGAATCAAAGGGATAGTCTGTGTGTTTGTGTATTTGTGTGTGTGTTTGTGGTATTGTCTGTTATGTGCTGTGGTTGAGAGGTCTAATCGGTTGTGTTGAGAGGTCTAATTGGTTTGTTTTCAAGCTGCAGAGGCGTCTCTCCGACTTCAGCAGCCTGAACAGTTTGTAGGGTGGCTGGAGTCTCTTCTGATCCTGAGGGCCTGGGTTCTTATGATGTTAGCTTCAATTGCTAAGCTGATGACAAACAGCAGACCAGATGATAACCTAATTAAACTGAGGACTGTGTAAAAAGACACCAAATACTCTTTCTCATGATAAAACAGAGGTTATATGTAAAATCTCAGCTGCATCGAGTTGTGAAATAAATGCTTTGAAAAAAAACAAGGCATCAGCATTCACACAAATATCAAGTTAGAAGTTACATTATAACAACATAAAACTATAACAACATTAAACTATAAATAACAGCATTACACTATACATTCACATGTGTGTGACAAAATAAGTTTATAAGTGTTTGGATTTGTTAGATCATGTTTTGTATTTCCAATAAATGTAATAAACAGCTCAGAATATAACAATACTGAGCAGATCTTGGGTTTCTGGGGCATAAAATGAAATGCGGAAGCTGTTGTTCCCAAATCACACACTGTCAGTTTGGTATGAGCTGTTTATCTTTTGGTTCTCCCTTCTAACTTAAACTGTTACGCCGAGGTCCTATTGTCTCTGCTTGCATTGTGACCACCATATACACCCTGTTTCAAACATGGTGTGCTCCAGCATTCCTGACTATCTGTTCTACCTGTCAAGCTGCACACATAGTCCTGCCTGTTGCCTGATATGATTTTAGTTTTCCTGGTTCTGCAGTGGTGGACCTGCATGACCACATGAGAGATATTTTCTGAAACTGTCCTAGTCCTCCCACAAACATCTGTCTTGGGTTGCAATTAGCCTGATGATTGCAAGCCCCTACATGGCCCAAAGTTCCCATTTTGAGTATTAGTTCCTCTAAGTGTTTTATCCTCATGGTCTTAGGGACTTTTTCTTTAGAAAATTGCCCTCCACTTGCTCATAAGAGTAAAAAGTTGTTCATTTTATTTGAACAGAACTGATATTCACTACGTCACACCTCCTCATCAAGCAGGTTTACTAAAAACGGTAACAGCAAAAAGACTGATGGACACACCACACCACCATCACCAAATGCATTCAGTATAATTAAAGTTTTCTCCAACATCACAAGGTGGATAATAAAATGCTTACATTAAGATGCCGAATTCCACTTGAAAAATCAAAGTGAAACATGCATCACAGAAAAAGGATGTTGTGATGTCAGCATTATAATCTTGTAGGCTGCATTAGAAGAACTTTTAGTTGAACATCAGCTCAAACATAAATGAATCTCTTTGGGCACCCCTTTAAATTTGGGAGGAGGTTTCATATATTTAGGCTTATGCTGAAGTAACATCCTATAAGCTTGCCATGCAACCTAAAGCCAAGCCCCTCAGTTTCAGTCTGTAGTTTCAGTGGTTTCACTTCATCTAAGTATTACTGGGTGAGATAAAGTAGAAGAAGTAAAGCAAACTGAAGCACTACACTCTCCAAAATCATGATATCACACCAAAATGATCAACTGTGAGAAAGCAATGGTAATTCTGAAAACTTAATATACATTCTCTTTGTTTTTGAGTGTGCAAGACTTGGTTACAGGAAATCTCCTTGAACTTGCAAAATCCTTAAAATGACTAAACTATTGTCTCTTTAAGATTAACGTTTTCAAAAGCAAGACAGAGGTTCCCTCTTTTTACTTCCTCATCAAGCCAGCCATTAATAACTAGCATGCCTCAAGAACATGCATGGTTTTATACATAAAACTACATAAAAACTGCATACAAGAATGGCCATGAATTTTTACCAGCTTCTGTATTAATATACGTACATTCAAAAAAACACTTAATGAATTTTTCTGATGAAAAATAGGTGTGCCATAAAATGTATGAATTAGAGACTTGAGTGACTAGAGTTTATGTATACATTAGAAGCACATCATTTGCGAGTGAAGGAAAATCATGTAGGAGCAGCTTTTCAGATCTTATGGCATAAGCGTTAATTATGCCAATTATGCCATTTTGTATGTGTCTCAGGACATTTTCTCTTCTCAAAAAGAGAACATTTCTCCAGTTGCTATAAGAGTGTCAGGTGTTAGAGACATCATATTGTCTAGAAGGCTTTGTTTGAATACAAATACAGATTTTAGAGCAATAGAAGAGGGTTAAACTGTGATGTTTGTGACAGTGTGTGTGATCTTTTCTTTCACTTCTATGTGACCCAGCCCTCTCGTTTGTCATAGGATGTACAGACATTTTCCTCTGCTGCTTTTCTGTCGAATGGGCTGTACTTTTCCATCTTTGATCTTTTGCAACTGTCTGTGGCAGGAAGTCGAGTGTTTGCATCGACACCCATGACAGAGCTATCTCCCTACAGCACTGCCTTTCACCATCTTTAAGTAAGAAAACAAAATTTCTATTTCATGCAGTTTACTTTTATAATGTTTTAATGTATTTTGAGGAGTGGTACATTTTGTTTATTCTTGTTTTTGCTGAACATTTAGACTTAAAAGACTTCTTTACAAACATCTTAAAATCTTTTTTTATTTATAGTGTTGCAACTCATTTGATCGCATTCTTTTTGTTTTCACAAATGAAAAAAAAGTAGCAGTTGACAGATGTATAATCCACGTTTTGGTATTTAAACCTCCTACAGATAATGTTCTCTTTTTTGATACTATGAGTGGCTTTTCTAACTTCCTAAAATAATGTAAGTGATCTCTTCCCCAGATCTGACAAACTCAGTTGTTTGTGATATCATTACTCGGTGAACTCAGATCCCAGAAAGAGTGAAAAATAAAACAAGACAAAATGTTTCAGTACACCATATCTTAAAATTAATTTACATAATCTTCTGCACCAGTGGCCATTCTTCCACATTTAACCATGTTTACAGGGTGGAGTGACACTTGTGTGTGGTGGTTGGTTCATCAGGTCTAAGAGGAAGGAAGTCTGAACATGACACTGTCCATGGAAGAAAATGATCACTGGGATTAATGCAATGAGAATAATAATGAAGCAATGAAGCAAGCCTACTACTGTACAGGCCATGTAACCTTTTATGGTAATCTTGCCGCTTTATCACATAGATGAAGCCGTGGTCTCGGTAAACTAAAGTTCACCGACTCTTTTTTTTTTTTCACACTTTTAGCATGGTGCAAAACCTAACCTATGCTTAAAGGGGATTTCCAACATGAGTATTACAAACATAACACCTATCAATGTTAATGTACCTTGTTTATCCGTGTTTGTTCATTTTTTACATTATCGCATAATTTGAAAATGTGTAAATTGCCATTTACACTGTGTTAATATTTCATGACCAATAGAAAAGACTTAGAACAGTTGTTCTCAAAAGGTTTACACCATGTACCTCCTTAGAAAGTAGTTGGCTCTCCATGTACCACCACTATGATGGATCTTAAAATACAGCAGCGTAAGCCAACTTTATTCAGCTACACACAGTTCACACAGGAGGCAAATTTATTCCTAATAAGAAAATTATTATTTTTGACTGTTCTCAGCCACACCTACGCTGTACAAAGGGGTAGCATTAGATCTGACATTTAAACTCTTCCATTCAACTCTCATACAACGCAAGTGAAAACATTAAGAACTTTTATACGAACACACACACACACACACACACACACACATAGAGCAAGTGAGAACGTTATCATTATCTTGCCATCGCAGTTTAGCTACTAACAGTTAATACTTGCAACAGCTAATTAGCGTGAAACTACAGAAACAAAACAAATTACAGGAAAGGTAAAACTTATTTAAAATCCCAGGAATTTTATTATTTAAAAACTTACTGTGTGTATATATATAGAGAGAGACTTTGCCCTGAGATCAGAAGGTCGTGGGTTCGAATCCCTAGAATGCTTGTGGCACCCCTGAGGTTCCCTTGAGCAAGATACTAACCCCCACACACTGCTCCCCAGGCACCCCTCATTGGTGGCAGCTCACTTGGTGAATGGTTTAAATGCAAAGAGAGAAGTTCACACTGTTCACACTGTGTGCTGTGGTGTGTTCACGCTTAACCATAAGGGGCCACTTTACTTTACTTTGCCACTATACATACATACATATATATTTTCAGAGTCTGAGTATGTTCTGAGTTTTGCAGCTCATTAGTAGATCAGTAGATCACCAGTCAGTGGCAATGAAGACTATTATCTGTTTTTTATTAGGGAATGCATCGGACAGTGAGTCTGAAGCTTCTTCTCCTTCTGTTATTTGGAGGACATGGTAAGACTTCAGTGGTCAGAGTGAGATCACAGACTATACAAATTAGACATTTTTCTTGCACATTATTTATATTACGTGAGCAATATTGTCAGCTAATGTAATGGATATTTCTGTACATTAAGTCTACACTATAAGGGTGAAATAGCTAAGTATGTCCTGATTTGGGATCTGAAGACAGAGCACTTTATATGACTTTACATGTAATTCATATTTTTAATGCAATTTACATTCTGTTACTTTCTATGTCTTGTTTCTGTTTTTACACCAGCCTACTCCCAGGAAGAATGTAGTAAATCTTCGGTGACCACATGTGATGACTGCCTTAAGTCTCGGCCAGGCTGTGTCTGGTGCCAAGCCTTGGTTAGTACTGACCTGCTAAAAAAAGACAGTTTAAAATTCATAGTAAACCACTCATGTATGCCCTGAAGATCACAGATCTATGAAGCATTTTGACACCAACATTGTTCTCCACAGAATTTCACCAAGCAGGGAGAACTGGAAGCAGTAAGATGTGACACTGTGAGCGAGCTACAGAAAAAAGGCTGCCCAAGTACAAAGATCATCAACCCACCCAATGACGAGAAAAAAATTAGAGACAAACCACTGTCTAGTGGCACAAACAAAGATCTGGTCCAGGTCCAGCCACAAGAGATTGAACTTAGCCTTAGACCAGGTATACTAGCTTAGAATAAAATGATCTTTTAAAGTAACCAAATCTTGCAAACCTGATTTTTTCCCATGATTTATTTTCTTCAATAGGACAGAAAAAGGGACACACAACCAAACATATTTACATATATCAGTCTTAAAAGCATACTTAGAAAAACAGCCTGTCTAATTCTATGGGATAAAGAGAGGCTTGAAATTGAACATGTAATAATAACTTAAGACTGCTTTTATAAGCACACCACAGCTCAAAAGAATACAAGAAATAGAAAAATGGTGATCCCAGAAATCCTATCCTGGAGGGCTGTGTTCTATGCTAAAAAAAAACAGCACCAACTCAGCAATGACTAATTCCATTGTGAAACTGATGTCCTTTTGTGTTACTTATGAGTAGAAATCACAGTAAATGCTTTATATCTTGTTTTCTCAGGTAAACCCTACACTTTTAGTCTCTTCTTTAAGAGAGCGGAGGGTTACCCTGTTGACCTGTACTACCTTATGGATCTCTCTTATTCGATGAATGATGATTTGAAGAATGTTAAAAACCTGGGGATAAAACTGCTCAGTAAACTAAAGTCCATCACTGGAAATGCAAGAATAGGTAAGAGGGCATGTGACAGGGACATTCACATGGAAAGCATTAGTTCTAACTCAGTAGTGACAGATGCATTGATCTGCTTCGTTTATGCAGGTTTTGGGTCATTTGTTGATAAGACACTTCTACCATTTACGGACACTAACAAAGAGAAGCTCCAAAAGCCCTGTCCACGGGAAGAAACTCGCTGTCAGCCGGCATTTGGTTATAAGCATGTTCTCAGTCTGACAGATAATGGAGATACGTTCACAGACATGGTATCTAAGCAGCACATATCTGGCAACCTGGACACACCTGAAGGAAGTCTGGATGCCATCATGCAAGCTGTCACCTGTGAGGTGAGACTAGATTCAAACTAATTTAAGTCAAGCCAGCATGTTTTATTCATCTGCAATGATTTGACATATTTGAACCATGAACCTTTTTACAGTGTCATTTTTGAATTGTGGTGTACAATGAACACATTTAATGCACAGTGATGTTGACTGTTGGATCTTTTGGCAATGTGCAGAGGGAGATTGGCTGGGGCAATAGCACCCGTCTGTTGGTGCTGGCCACTGATGCTGGCTTTCACATGGCAGGGGACGGGAAGCTTGCTGGCATTCTAGAACCAAATCAAGAGTCCTGTCAGTTGAACAGCGAAAAAATGTACAGCAAGAGTAACCTTTGGGTATGTCACTTGCAGTCACTTACAAGGAGATACAGAAGAGTTATTGACCATGTAAATAAATGAATGACCATGTAAAAAAATAAATGAATTACAGTGGTGTCCATAAATAATGAACACTTTGTTGAGCATGTCTTCTGGTAGATGATTCCATGTTAGGATGCTATGCCTTATATCAACCTGAATTTCTCTGTCAGGACTACCCATCAGTTGGGCAGGTGGCCAGGAAACTGGAGGAAAAAAACATACAGCCAATTTTTGCGGTCACTGAGGGAGTGTCAGATGTATACAAAGTGAGTAAAATTACTACTGCATCATGCTAAACTTGTACAAAAAATATTGTGATACATGTCATGTAACATGGAAATATCTTTAATATCCCTTTTAGTAAGGGAACAACATTGTAGCATATTCCTACACCAGTTAACAAATTAAAGATGTTAGACATCGATACGGCTATACCACCTAAGGGAACTGCACCCAAAGGAATAATAATCAAACCCAGTTTGTGTCCAAGGACACAGGTTTAACTCACAAATAAGAAGAGGCGTGATCTTACCCATAATTACACAAACGTTTATTAAAACCAGGGCACAGCCTGAACACCGCTGTACCGCAGCGACCTGGTTACAATTGGACACACTCCACACACACCTCACATGTGGTCACACTCAATCCAACACCATCACACAGGTCCTACTGCAAGAGAAAACTTACAATAAGACCTGTGTGAGTTAATATCACTGAGAGTTAGCACCAATGGCATGCAGATGAGTAAACAGATTCCACCAAGTCAAGTTGGAATAGCAGCAGCCCAAATCAAACAAAACACAGACAAAACAAAATAAGACTAATCAAGCCAAACAACACAGTCAAACATCAAAACAAACTAGTGAAACAGAAAAAAAACAAAAAAAACCCAAAACAGAATTTAAAAAAATCAAAAACAACAATATTAAACCCAAACAGCATAAAACAAAACAGTCTAAAACAAAGCAGCAGCGTCAGGAGTCTAAATTGGCCACAAGTCCAATCCCGAGTACTGGAAGAGACGCTGCTCAAATTCAGGAGAGCTATATGGAAAGCAAAACGCATTAGTATCACGTCATATTCCTCATAAACTTAACTGTCATTGGACAGCCTACCTCACCTTCCTGGTAAAACCGATAAAGCAAAAAAATCAGTTTTAGCACCAACTTGCTGTCCTCCTTGAAATGTTCATTACTAACGTTAGCCTCACCCACAATAAACCATGCTACCAGCTCCACTGTGGGGGCCCAGGAAGGGAAGAGAGCAACAGAAGCACACCTTAAGTGGCCAAAGCATCCCTATACATAGGTCCACTGAGGGACAGCCCACTAATTAACCCACCACCAAAAACAGTGCAGCATGAAAAATGGCAGTCTGCTACATATGCAGTTGCAATGATTGCCTAAAGACTGGATGTAGGTGCAAGTGTACAAAATACAAAACTAAACACTAACGAAGTCCTGCAAAAAAAGGAAAACATGAGAAATTCAAGGGTTACTACAAAGACACTAGCAAAGCACAGCAACTCATGATACTCACAAAGAATCCACAAACAGAAGAACACAAGGGTATATATATACTAACCAGACAATGGAAGCATCAGGGCAGGAGAGAAGGCAAGAACAAGACACAAGTGAAGAGGATAACAAGGAGGCAGGGCTAAAGTAGAGACTAAGGTTAAAATAACAACAGACAAAAACAGAAGACGGACAGATGACAAACATAAACAAAGACATACGCAATCAAGAAACAGACACGGCAGGGGCACACATAACAGCAGTCACTGTATATATACTGTATAGATGCACTTATGCCACACACCCTGTCTTAACTTAAAGTTCTTGAGTTTATTTTTCTATTTTAAATATATGTACAAAAAATGACACTTTGCCCTTGGGAAAGTGACTGTACTTTCTTTTAAAGTACACATCTGGTACCCTGAGGACCACATTTAACCTTTTTTTTCTGACAGCGTCTAACAGTGTATTGTTTTCAGGAGCTGAGTAAACTGATTCCCAAATCCGATGTTGGAGTACTGAGTAATGATTCGAGCAACGTCATAAATCTAATAGTGGAAGCATACAATGTGAGTTTCTTCGTCTTATTATTTTATTTTGTTTGTGTGAACACCAGACAAATTGGATGGTTAAAAGCCTCTTGGAGTGGAGATTACTCAAAAGTCATTTTTGTTTTTACAGAAACTCTCCTCCAATGTAATTGTGACCCATGATAGTCTCCCAGAAGACATAAAAGTGACATACACTTCAGACTGTGACGGAGGGAGGACACCTCGTGAAAAGGGAACTTGCAATGATGTCAGCATTGGAAAAATGGTAGGACCATTTTACACAGCATATGTAACAGTCATGAGATGTTACTATAAAAAATCCTGATTTGGTTTAGTGTTAAAGGGGCCAGCTTGTTTAAAGAGGTTCAGAGTCAAATTTTTTTCACTGGTCTTTCACTGGGAAGTTAATATTGTGTAATTATTCTATGGAGGTCTCACACTGAGATGATGAGATGATACCTTCTGAATCTTTTCTGATGAAGATGAAGTAAATCAGTCTAACAATCGAATATTCCTAAGCCTAGTCCTCAGGTGATCCTGATCATCTCGTCATGGGGCTGTGTGAAACTCTTGGGTGGCTGTCCGGAGAGGATTCTCTGGAATTGTTAGTGCCTGACTCCAGTCCAGGGCTAGACACGCAGTGGCAAAAATGAACAAACTGGAGAGAACTTTGGACTATTCAGAAGTTATTTTTCAGTGCAGTTCATAATGTCCAGTATGTACTTGGATTTCACAGGGTTGGGTAACTCTTTACTTGATCACATGTTATCTTGAGTTGTCATGGCCGATAATGTTTAATAATCAGTCTCATTGACAATCACAAATAATTTGCAGCAGTGTTTGCTTAACTACTGCTAAAACCCAAGATGATGTATAAAAAAGTGCCAGTAGTGTTTGCTGAAACTGTCCACTCACAATGTGTCCACTCAGTTCATTTCACAGTTTTGTGCACTAGCGATTTCATGTTAACATATTTTGATACGTAAAATAAATGTAAGTTCTGTCCAAACTATAAGTTCTGTCAACATACTCTTTGAAGTGAAGTAAAATGAAAGGAACCTATATTTCGGCAGCCTGGAAACTAACTTTTTTAAACACCACTTTTTTTTCATTTTTATGAGTACGCTTTGCTCTCCAGGTAACATTCAAAGTGACTGTGACAGCATCAACATGCATAGACTCAAAGATCTTCAACATTGGACCTTTGGGCTTCAGTGAAAAACTGAAAGTTCATGTTAAAACACGATGCAAGTGTGAGTGCGACAACGAGCCAAACCCGAAACATGAGCACTGTAACAAAGAGGGGTCTATCGTATGCGGCACCTGCAGGTACAGGAAGACCACCTTCTGTTGCCCATTTGTTGTTTCAGACTTTGTTGGATCACAATATACAAACTGGGGCTACCCAACACAAATGATGTGTGATAATTGTTTGTTCACTCTCATCACAGATGTAATCCTGGATTCCTTGGGCAGCGGTGTGAGTGCAGCTTGGGCCAGAAGGATGAGGCTGCATTGAAAGCGCAGTGCCGGAAAGACAACGGCACTGAGTGCGAAGGCCGTGGAGAATGTGAGTGTGGGGTGTGTAAGTGTCACCGGACCGAGGGAGGCAACTTTTACTACGGGCCCCACTGCGAATGTGACGACGAACACTGCGAGAAGTACCAGAACAAACTGTGTGGAGGTAATAACACACACATACATGCGCACACACACACACAGGCAACTGAAAATGATTTTACATGTTGGGTTCATGACCTCTTCTCAGGTAACGGTGGCTGCAAGTGTGGCAAGTGTGTATGCAATAACGGCTTTGAGGGAACCGCCTGTCACTGCAAGAAATCGACCGAGGGCTGCATGACCATAAATAACACTGTGTGCCATGGACGTGGCAGATGTGAGTGCAACCAGTGTAAGTGTGAGAGGGGATACAAGGCACCTAAATGTCAGACCTGTCACACTTGCTCACTGCCGTGCCAAAAGTCTGCGTAAGTAAAACATTTTTTAAACTACTGGAGGTATTTTTAAATGAACAAATGTATTCATTTGTTCATTCAGTCATTAATTCATTCATTTGCTCATTAAAAAAAACTACAATCATTATATGTTGATATTCATGTCCCCATGCCACACACCAGGAACTGTATTGAATGTCTGGGTTTTGGGACGGGACCATTTAAGAGCAACTGCTCGTCAGCCTGCACTCATCTTCAAGCCACAGTAGAGGAGAAACTGGACAAAAAAGACTGTCAAGTCAAAAACCACAAGGGCTGCTGGATGTCCTTCAAGATGACTGAGCAAGACGGGTTTGACAAGTATTTCGTCAAAATCCTCAACAAAGAGGGTAAGCGTGAGAAAGTAATAAATCAGGAGGATGTCCCACATGGACATACAAGCACAATTCGGCATTGATAACTGTTCCATAAATGAACCAGAAGGATAACTGTTCCAAATATGAACAGTTAATGGATAATTTCAGGGGCATGCTCTAAATAATGAAGGGGACAGTCCGGCATCTTTATTTGTCATCAGTCAGTGGGACAGAACAGTCAGTATTAAAAGAGAGGGTTATCTTTTTATCTGAATACTCTAGCCAGGAACTAGGTACAAATTTGTACTCTTTAAGTGCTGTTGATGTAAATAATGAGACTTATTAATGTTGGAAGTGTAGAGTGTTCATATATATATATATATATATATATATATATAGAGAGAGCGAGAGAGAGAGAGAGAGAGAGAGAGAGAGAGAGAGATTTCAGTTGACACTGCTGATAAAGTGCTGTTCAGCGGGAGAACAGGAGCGGAGTGATAGAAGAGCAGAGCACCATCAT
>JBBPCX010068334.1:0-12329 GCA_037974365.1 Hydrocynus forskahlii | reverse complement strand
GGGTTGGAGGGGGGCAGTTCTGAAGATCGGTTTGAGAACCACTCCTTTAAAGGGCACTCCATGTCTGTACTATATTTGCTGTGATATACGGCTGAGCTTTTACTTCTCTACACAGACATCTAATCACCTGCCATTTATTTTCACTCACGTTCATAACTCTCACCTGGGGAAAAGGTCAGGGCACTTTATCTGAGCAGAAATGAACGACACTTTGCCCTTAAAGCAAGCAGTTGAGGCATGATGCCATCAAATACCAGCCTTGTCTTGGAGCCTCACCCTCACACCTAACAGTCATTCACACTCATGCAGTGATGTAGGCAAGTAAACCCTTAAATTCAATAGCCGCAGATGTGTGGAAGATGATCGTTCTTATGATTTTCTGGAGTTCGTTCTGAGAATGAGCCCATTGTCTGCCTTCAACCATTAAATTTGAAGGGTCCAGCTTCTCTTTTCTCTCGTTAATTGGTGAATTAGCAGGTAAGTTACCACAATAAGACTGGAGTGTAAGTGCTAATTGAGGGCTCACAGATACTCAATTATTGATGATTCATTTCACAGTTTATGGAGGCACAGTTATGGATTTGGTTTAAAAAAGTGCTGGATGGTGCTCAGGAAGGTGAGTTGTATATTTTCAACTGGGAAGACAAAAGTGTTCAGCAAATGTGCTTGGCTTCAAGGACACAACAGCAAAGTGTCATGGAGCAGAGTGTGTTCAAAATGTGGGAAATGCCCTAGACAGGTGATCTGTGATCATGTGCTTGGACTGCCAGCACCTGGAGGCCACAAACCTAGGGTGATCATGTCCACAATGCTGGTCATCATCTGCATTCTGGGCTTTGTCACCAATGCCACGACCACAGGGCTTCTCATCAACAGTGCATACAGAGCCAAACTGTCTTGGAGAACAGGTTTTACCGATCCTTTTTAAAGTGGCAGAGATGAAATGGGCCACATATCCTACAGAGTCAAGTCTCAGGCTGTCACATGCGGGGCTCGGGGAGTATAGCGAGGCGCAGACACAGGGTTCCTTTTGTTGGATTATACTAACAAAACACAAACTCAAAACAGTAGAAACACAAAGAGGCACGACGGCCCAAAACACAAGGCATACATAAAACAGGCGACACATGAAGGACGGGTAGGGTAAGGGTATGTGTGAGGGTTAACCAACAACTGAGACAACAATCTTTGGAACTTAAATACATAATAGACTAAGACAGAAAACAATCACCAAAGACCATTACTTAAATTAAAGACACAAGACAGCTGACATAAAACATGACACCAAACACACCTTTTCAAATAAAGAGTCCCACATGAAAAACTGAAACAATAGCAGCCTCTATCGGCCGCTGACCGGGAATGTCACACAGGCCTTTGAATTCATGAAATGAAATAAATAAGCTTAAATAAAAAAAATAGTTGGTAAACTTTAAAAAAATAAGATTTATTTAGGTTTCATTTTTTAAAAAAGGTACAAAATCACCACTGCTGTGTGATTTCCCTCCCCTTCATCTCACATGCACTGAAGCCCAGTTCAGACAGAATTACATTAACATGGGTCCCATTTTACAGCTGTCCCTCCACTTTCTGGAAAAAATGTAGCCTCCAAATTTTAAACACTTCCCGAGGTGGTCTCTGCACTGCATCCAAGTAAATGTGACATGGCCGGATGGGCACTAACTCTTGTCCAAAAAGACGCCCATGCTTTGCAAGTACCATCTTTGTTCCTCCAGTCCTGATCTATGAAAGCCTGGACACCAGGTGATGAGTGGAGCATGATCTCCACACGTGGCACAAACATCTGGGTTCATAAAAAATACAACCCTCTAGGAGCTTGAGGATTATGCGGAGATCTTTGTGCCATCTGGATGCATGGAAGAAATGTCCAGATAATCCTGTTTTACATTCATATTACCACTATGTCTTCTCATTTATGTCACAGTTGAATTTTGATCGTTTATAGAGCTAAACCAGGGCCCATTTATTTTTATGCTGGACAAGAAAAGGCATAAGCAGTCATTTCAAGGCTAAATACACAGCGAAAAATACTGGGCTATCATAATTACTTTGTCATTTCATGGTGTCTTAATAAGCTTTAGAAATACCTTTTTTAATTGTCAAACAATTAACTCCAAAACAAGAGCCCAATTAAATCTCTCCAGTTGAAATGGTCGCCTGTAATTCAATACGAAGACGCAACTTCTGTTCGTCTCGACCTGCTTAAACTGTCTGGAACATCTGCTGCTGAACAATGGAGTCATTATTTTATGAAAACAGCCAAGTAAAACTCCTAAAATGGGCTTTAACGTGTTAGGGTGATGCCCCTAGCTGTCACCAACACATAAAGACACATTGTTAGCGTACTAGTTTTGACAATTCAGCACTGTAACAGTCTGCTTTCTTCTCCAAAGCAGATGGCACAGTCTCTGCAAAGTCTCTTCCAGCTTTGTAATGTTATCTCGTTTGAACACAGATGGGGTGATAGACTGAAAAAAGACCCTGCCAGCACATCTCAGTCCACACCACAATTAACAGCATGTCACACATGCAAATATCATATGCTAAAAAAAGAAGGCTTTACCAAGTTGCCCAGGCACTTTACTAGAAACCAGAAACATGTATTTGTTCTTACTGGCTACTTTCTCTGAAACCCCTACCTTACAAGTCCACTACAATGGTGTACAGTGCACAGTCTGCCTTTAACCCCTTAATCACTGGTCAATTTCTGACCACAGGATCGCAGCTTAGCATTAGATTTGGGTGGAGGGTCAGTCTCAGCACTGGCCCCAAAAATACCCGTCTAACAGAAGCTCTGTGGTCATGAAGTGCTGGAGAATAGCTGAAGCAAACTGTGGATTAACAGATGGGGCTCAGTACAGCATTTCATCACAAGAGGGAAGTTTTACCTCTTTAACAAAAGAGCAAAGCATGATGCAACCCTTGCCCAAAACACCTGCAACTTTCGTTAGCCTTAACGGAAGTTTTAGGAACACCCAAAGCAACAAAGTGTCCAAATCCATCATTCCCAGGGTGTGTTTTCACACTGATCATCCTGAGAAAGTCAAAAGCTCATTGTTTGGAAAATCAAAGCTGTGCTCCACTAATGCTAACTGCAAATCCAACATGTACTCTGATGGATTTGGGTAATCCTCAGCTCCTCATGAGCTCATGTTAATGAGGCTCTCTCGATGAGAAACAGCCCACTACATGCGGTCACTGAGATCAGACTAAGATTAGAACGAGATCAGAGTGCACTGAAGTATATGATGATGTTATTATGAAAGGCAGAGAGGTGCCCTTCCAGCAGAACTCACTAAAGCTGAGCGCGTGCTGAAGAGGGCCCCATTAGCACCCCGGAGGTGAGATGAGGAGTGTGGGATGCTATTGCTACTCTTTATGGTGCACCATCTGTCCCGTCGCCTGTGTGGGCACCCTTCTCCACAAGCACCCCACGCTCACTATTTAAGTAGAGGCCATTCCATTCACAAGCACTTACTACTCACCACACACACACACACACACACACACACACACACACACACACACACACACACAAACTGGAACAAGAAGAATAATTCAGTTCTGCTCTCACAAGCATTAATGACCCTACAAAATCTAACTGAATCCCATAACTCATAAATGAAGCAGCACCACAGGATCTGAATCTCCTTTGTCCAATCCGAGTCTCTGTCCTGCGCCACACTACCAAGAAAATCCACAGGGCTGTCAAATCCTGCCTTTCATGTAGTCCACAAGGGAGACATTTTTGTAAACATCCAGAGATTCCGCTTGGGATGCTGCCTTAAGCAGAGTTGCTGAAGTTCACAGCAAAACAGATGTGACATAAACAAAAAAAAAAAATCCAGGGTAAGTAATATACAATGTTTCTGCCATAACTGCAGATTGTTAAAGCACTTTTAAAATGAGTGTTGTGCTGACATGCTTGCAGCCCTGCAAACTTTTTTGGGTTGGAAATGGGGTTGCCCAGTGTTCTGCTCAATTTACTCATTGCCACAACCTGATCTCACGAGTTTTCGTGCAGCCATCACAAAATACAATTAAATCAAAATACGTGCAATGATCACGATTTAGGGCTTTTTTTCCGTGCTAGGACGATGCTTCACTTTTTTGTGCTAGGACAACGCTTCACTACCCTATGTATTTTAATGTGTGGTGCATAACACTGCCAGTATCTACGCTAACTGGTAACCGTTAGTGTTAGGGTTAGGGTTAGGGTTAAGGTTAGGGTTAGGGTTAAGGTTAGGGTTAGGGTTAGGGTTAGGGTTAAGGTTAGGGTTAAGGTTAGGGTTAGGGTTAGGGTTAGGGTTAGGGTTAAGGTTAGGGTTAGGGTTAGGGTTAAGGTTAGGGTTAAGGTTAGGGTTAGGGACTTTCCCAGTCTCACGGCATTTCAGCTTGTTTTAACCGCTTTGCAAACAAAAACGATCAGGAATCAACTCATTATTTCTCTCCTACTGTCCCTCAGTCACCAGTTACCACTGATACTGGGTAGTGAAGCGTTGTCCTAGCACAAAAAAAGCCCCTAAATTGTGATCGCAGCATGTATTTTGATTAAACTGTATTTCGTGATGGCTTCACGAAAACTTGTCCCTCCTCATCACACAATCCTACCATGCTGGGAGGGTGAAGGCCAGGAAGTGATCCCTACATGCATGCTTTCGACCTGCCATCACCGCATCAGCAACGTCCTTGAACAACACATTTGGTGGAGAGCAGGCAAGGACACCTGGCTATAGAGAAGGCCCTTACTTACACCAACATAGACAATGCTGAGACCTTGCAAACTGAGACTGTTACGTTACCCCTTATTTTAGACCATAAATATCAAAACCTACCCCCCACAAAAATAGACACTTCTCCACAATAATGGTAACTTCTGCTAGGACCCCATTCTAGTTTTTTAATGTTAGTGCTAACCTAATGGGATTTTTTGGCTGTTTTGGATTAAACAAAGACATAGGAACTTGTTATGGACATATGAACATAAATATGAATTTGTGTACAGCATTTCAACATTGACTCCTTCAGTCCCAGTATAGAGCAATACTGGGACTGCCCAAAGGGAGAGCTTGCTCAGTTATATCTATGTAGATAACAGAGAAAAAAAATCTGATTGTTCTGGAGTTTAATAAACAAACATGTTTGAATTTTATAAAAACATCACAGAAAACATTAGGCCTTTAGGACGGTTCCCCTCTGATTACTAACAAGTTCACACTGAAGCATTTTAAAAAGCATACTATCTTGATCTAATTACTTAAGTAGAGAACAGGGAGAGCCATCTTATCCAGTGTCAGTCACACTCTTGGACTTCCAACCGTAGATGTCTGTTGCACCGCCAGGAAGTGAACTCACAATCTCCTGCCATAGGCCAACTCTTAGATGGTTGCTGCAGCGCTCGTTAGCCTGCAGGCCTACAGACTATGGTGATGTTGAGCACTTAAAAGTGAAGTCTGTAAAAGCAGAGTCCATAAGTTGAAGACTGGGGCACAAATGAAATTCAGCCTGCCACTCCAAAATGTCTGTCTTGCAAACTAGAAGCTTCTGCTGCATCACATCAGATTTCTCTTTAGCAGAAAGACAGGGAGGGCACTGACTGGAACATTGTGGAGAGTTTCAGAGCTGGCCAGGCCTGATTAAGTGGCCTCCAAACCTGAGCACCCTGAGGAGGAGGAACAGATGCCCATTTGAAAGCCATGAGCCGGGCGGCGCAGAGTCCGACAGAGCGAACACCTGGACCTCTCGCGCCACGCCGCAAACGCAACCGGCCTGCTTTAATAACTCCAGAGTTCGCCGCCAAAAGTCATTAAATTTGGCTGCGTTTCCAGTGGAGGCCGATGTTTCAAATAAACTCTCATCTCATGACCGGGATGATTACAGCAAGTCATCATCGTGAGGAAATGACCCCTGCGAGACATCTGACAAAACTGTTCATCATGCTGAGGTTTCCATGCACACGGTTAATGATATCCTCTCGATCGACAAATGAGAGGAATGACAGCTTACCAATATTACAACTCAAACAGCGTCTTTAAAAAGGTGTTTCCCTGTTGAGTGCCTGAGGCCTCTCGGAGGCGTGGGCTCAGGCTCAGAAATAGCCACGGCAGTTGGGCCACAGGGAGAATGTGTCAGTTTCACACCTACCAGGCTGTTGTGACAACCTCGCTGCGATCAAGGCACAGCTCTCATTAATCTCAGCGCTCCGTGGTGATTGTGATGAGAAAAACTTTGTCAGTTAAAGACCTCACCAGCTGAAGCGGAATAAAACCAGAGGGAGTCCACGCATCCGATACTGATGATGGATCAGTTTAGGTCAAGTGAGGAATCAAAGGAGGATTATTTCAGAACTGAGGAAGGAGGGACAAGCATTACCTTTTCAGCACGTTGGTGCAAGTAAGAAAAGCCCGAGGCCAGGCTAATCCAAGGTAATCTAGGGTTCCTGCACCCCAGTGTTGGCTGGCACCCAAGTGGAGCAGGAATCTTCAGCATCAGCAAAGCATTTGCTCAGTAAGTCTTCATTTTAAACACGTCACAGGTGTGTTTGATTAAAATGGAAGTGAAAACTGTCTATCAGATTGTAGCCATGGTAGTTTAGATCACATAAATGACACCAGGTTTAATAAGCTGTTGAGCCCATCATTTTCCAAAAGGCCCATAAAGTTCCAGTGGACTACACTTGGCTTTCGTGATGTACAACTCTTCAAAGAGCCGATTCACCCTAGACTTTCACAGGTCCCTATGGACCCAGCCACCATGCATGCCCATGGATATATCACAGACCAAGGTTAATTTATCTTCTCCCTGGGTCAAGTATAGCAGCGGCATGATCCCGTCTCAGCACCTCCAAACCGGGCAGGGGGCAGAGGAGAGGGAGAGAGCGTGAAATGTTAATCGCAAAATGGGTTTTAAGGAGAAGCTTATTTTTTTATGTAATTGAATGAGACACGCTGGCTTTAAGGGAAAGAGATTATTTTGTCAAAGTCACCTTCCATAAGCCGACGCTGAGCGAGGGCCAAACGGGGGTCTTCCTTTCACGTGTTAAGAAATGAGCATGAATGGATCTCCAAGATTTGTGAAGCCCCAAGGCAAGTCCTCTGAGATGGCCAGAGAGTTCACTGTGCTCTAAAGTCTGAGCACTTTTAATACCTCTGCTTGAAAGTGATGAAGTAAACAAAGTAATTAGAGGTTCAGAATATGGTTCTTCAGCGAATCAAGTGTCTGGGCCATGGGGCGGATGATTTAAAATCCCTACTGGTAGTCCGTGTTTTGGAATAGAGTCTATAATGTACTGCACACTGAGTCTAGATCATAGTTTCAAGGCACCAGTGGTTTTAAGGCATGTCATTCAGCTCCATGGAAAAAAGCTCTGCCTGAAAAATGCGCACAATGCATCCAGTTCAGGAATCATAAGTGTCCTGTTAGGTACCCCATCCTTCTCAAAACATTTGTGCATGCTCTAGAGGCTCTAAACCACGAAACCAAAAATTGTCCCATTCCAGGATCGGAGTATGTTCTCTTGATTGTGAGTCTCATGACCATAACAGATTATGACCATTCTTTAATATTTGATGGCCATATGTCTTCTATATGGAACAAAAAATGCATCCTGCCTGGATCTTTAAATTGTTTTAAATATGACTTTGCTTCCATGTTGTACATGGTCACCCTCCTTTTAGGAAATGGGTCCCCCCTTCTCGCCCAAATGTGAGAAATGTCATTTCCGAGCAAGCAGATTATGGACCAGCAGGGGCCTAAAACATCTCTCAGCAGTCCAGGTCTCATTTCCCGCAAATCCATCTGCCTAATTATCCTGCTATTAGTGCTCTTTTATTATTTATGTTTAATTATATTAAAGTGGCAAAAATATCTGGTGAAGAATTTCACAAGAATCAGGAGTGAATGCTAATGCAGCAGTACTGTGCTTCATGGCTAAGAGTCTTTCTTTCTTATTTTTCTTACTTTTTCAAAGCAGATTTTGCCTGTGATCCTCAGTGAGCAGTGCTTCTCCTGCTGCATCTCGGAGGAGATCCAAAACTTTCTATGAACTGCTTTAGGGCACAATAAAAACATCAACTTTTTTCAGAGCAGACTGAGCGGGGAAACAATCTCAGTTGCGTAGATGGCCCGAAGGACACATCACTCCGTAGGAACATTTAGGAAACTCTCCAGCACTAATAAATTATATTGATACTAATGAATATTGAATCATATTCTGTGAATTAATAAGTAAACAGAAAGTGTTTTAAACAGTTAATATAGAATTTCTATGAATACTGGGCAGTGCTGTGCCGTAGTCTTCGATAAGTGGTTTTTGCCCACGGGCTGAAGACCCCTAGTGGGCTGTGGTGGTACGTACAGGAGATCGTTGGCTGTCAGTTTTTATATGACTGTCATGGCGTCTCACAAGGAAGGAGGACACAGATGCAGGAGTTGACGAAAACACAAACAGCTTTAATCTCACAAGGCACGTAAACAGTCACTTGAAAACAAGGAGCTTGGTTGAACTGAAATACAAACAGTCACTCTCTCTTGGTTACGCGGAAGGGACACGCTCAGCTGGGGACAGGGTCCCTCTCCCAACTGAGACAGTCCTGAGGCAAGCAAGGCTCCCCTCCAGAAGCCACGATATCAGTGAGGAGAACCTCTTACTACCCAGAAGACCGGGGTTTTTCCTCAGTCCATAGAGCCAGTGCGAGGACAAACATAAGAGAGCAACAGGAAGAAGCATGAAGGTTCCGAGAACGAACAAAGCTGACCGCACACCAGACTGCTGGATCAGGTGGGGATTTGTAGCTAGGCACAGAAGGGAGAGTGAACACAGAGACCAATCACAGAGACGAAGCAATGATCACAGAGTTAACAGACAAGGGGAGACACCTGGAGACACAAGGGAAAGATTAAATGGACAAACATTACTGTTTGTAAGTATTTGCAAAAATAAAATGATAACGATAAAATAGGTTGATTAAATATTTTGGGGGCTGTGGAAGGATGTGTGGGTGATTGTTTACTTTTCTGTGTGTGAGCATATTATCTTAGTATTACTTGCACAAGCCAAAATTGTTCCAAAATAAACTTTCTGTTCCATTTTAAATGACGTGGCACTAGTGTGGCACTAGTTAGGGTGTTACAGAAATTCAAATAAAACCAGTTTAATATGGTACAGCACACACTGGGGAAGTTTGGTATGTCAGCCAAGATCTTCAGCAGCTTCTACAGCTGCATTGTGGAGAGCACACAGACCAGCTTCTGCTCCTTTGCACATTTCTTAAGTCTTCACTTACTTATTCTTATTTTTATATACATATAATATATATTTTTATATACATATTTATATACATATTTACATATACATATACATATATATATATATATATATACACACACATACATATACATGCATACACACATACATATACATATACACACATACATATACATATATATATATATATATACATACATATATTCTAATGTTATTTTTATATTTATTTTTTCTTTTATTTTATTTATTAACTCTTAACCTAACTCGGCATTTGTGTGTGGACAGCAAAGAAAGAATTTCATTGCACATAGAAAGGCAATTTCTTCTGTACATATGACAATGAACGCTTTGAATCTTGAATCTTGCATACGGTTTCAAAATATTTGAGCTAGCGATTTTTGGCTTCCGACAGTTACATATGCAGTTAACTGAGTAAATATTCCAGTACCTGAGTAAAATACTCCCATAACTAAGTAAAATATATTACTAATTCAGTAAAATACACAAATAATTTTTTAAAATGTGATAGCAGAGAAAATTAGGCTAGTAATTGAGTGGATGGGCTTGTAAATATGCCACTGAGTGAAATATGTCAACTGTTAAGAAAAATGTAAAAAAAAAAAATGAAGTAAACTACACAACTAACTGAGTAATATGCACCAGTATTTTAGAACAATATGTTAATAATTGATTAAAACATGCTAGTTAACTGAATAAAATACACTACTGTACAATATGCCACTGAGTAAAATATGCCAGTAACCCAATAAAATGTGTTAGTAATTCATCAAAATAGGTAAAAAGAGTAAAAAAGTTAGGACAAACCTGGGAATGAAACAGCAGGTAGAATGTACAGGAGGAGAGGACAGGACTTGGCATGTTTGTTGCTCCACTATTTATTTGGGATTGTGTATGAATCCACACCATCAATAAGGCTAGTAATGAGGCTCAGGTTACTTACTTTTAAGTAAATCATCATTTCATATTCATTAAATAATGTGATATAGATGGGGGGCGTTGTTGCTTAGGGCCCCCAAATGTTCAGAAATGAAGATATTATGTTATGTAATAGTGCATTGTATGTATATAAGTGCGTGTGACTCATTCTTGGATTGCACTGTTAGTGATGTGGTTATTGTTTCAAAACCTGAAGCCATCAAAACTCCCTCTAAGTCCAAAATTGCATGATCACAGTAAGTGGCAGAGTGGAGAGGGCCCTCTCATCTCCACCACGCTGAGTGCTGCACCTCTCATATCAACGGATCCTTTCACTGAGTCGAGCTGAAGTGCGGAATAACTTGATTAGAATTTCAGATCGGATCTCGGTGGATGGGACGCTCCTGAGCGAATCTGCAAATGTGTCCCACTCATTTCATGCTCGGCAAGCGGACCTCATGCTCCACTGCTGCTGAGAAAAGAGAACTATTAGCCATTAACTGCCGGGGTAGCCTTAGTTTCCTCAAAGCCAGCACAAACAGTCCTGTGGCAAAGCCTACAGTCATAAACATGATCAAGAGCCATTTTCACAAGCCATCAGAGTCCTGCTGTAGGTGCAATCAGTCTGGACAGGGGAAACATCCCCAAAAGATTGCTATGTAGTAAATACTGAACACCACTGTCACGTCCGTGGCTGAGGGGGAGTGAGGCAAGGCGCAAGGTGCAGATTCCATTTGATGGATTTCATTACAAAGACACAGACTCTACACAAAAACCAAAACTAAAGAGGCTCGAGGGTCTTTTAACACAAAGTAAACATAAAACAAGGACACGAGAGGAATGGGAAGTGTGATGGATAACCAGCAACTGAATACATGAGCTCTAGAGCTTAAATACTAAACACACTCAGACAAGAACCAATCATGAAACACAATCACTTAACATACTCACTTAACAAAACACAGGACAGCAGACAGTGACTACAGACACAAACATACACAAAATAAAAGTCCCATAACTAAAAACCAAACAATAACACCATTGCGGCCTCTAGCGGCCGCTGACTGAGGACGTCACAGCCACACTGAGTATTCAGACACTTTTGTTTTCTGCAGATATCAGCTTCATATTTACATAATGTTTCTTGACTTTATACTGGTAAATATGAACAAAAAAGTATGTATTCATAAGCATGAACAAAGAAAACGAAAAAGGAAAGAAGTATTTGCTACTGCCGATACCATTTTACAGCCTGGGTGACGGATAATTAAGTAATTAGCTTTTAGCAGCTTTGAGGTTGTCATATTTTCTCCTCTTTTATCTCCCGGTGCATTGCTCCATTCAAGTTTCTTTCAGTGATATATAATGACCCTAGTCTTTCTTGCACCAGAGTGGTTGATGCTTGGCCCACCTCTGTTGCTGCAGCTGTTCAAGGAAAAATGTAAAAAACAAAGCACCAGACTGTCTCAAAAAAAAACCAACACTCTGATACCCAAGCCCTTTACAGTCATTGGCCTAGTCAGATAGTACTTGAGAGTGTATGGTTTCAGCTTGCTACTTTAAATAAGAGACAGCGCACCAAAGCAGAGAGAGTGCCACGGGAGAATCTGAAGGCAGTCACAGTAACGGCCATGTGTCAAAACCATCACCACAAGGATAACTTTAGGCATGGTGAAATCAAATGTGCTGATAGTTATTTCATGTCATTTCCTGAAATGTGTCCTGACTCGTGGCCAGCTGTTCTGAGCTGAGCCATTGCGGTCACCATACTTATGGTGCATGGGGGGTGGTGGTAGTCTAGTGGGTAGGATACTTGCCTCTGGACCCAGAGGTCATGGGTTCAATATACCACCACTGGGTCCCTGAACAAGACCCTCAACTCCAAGTTGCTCCAGGGAGACTGTCCCCTCTAGTTAGAATGGAAGTCGCTTTGGGTAAAAGCATCTGATAAATGCCATAAATGTGAATGTAAACGTAATGGCGCTGCATCACTTATGTAAGTTATAGTTTCATTATAGAATCAGAGAATAGTTTTACTTTAGTTCCACACACAGAAATGCAGAAGAGCAAAAACACTGTATCTTGGCAAGTATCCACTAATATTTTG
>JBBPCX010068333.1:0-12330 GCA_037974365.1 Hydrocynus forskahlii | reverse complement strand
CATCACTCAGTATAACTGTCCTCTCTCTCTCTGGGGGGGTAGGGTGGTCCTCCCTCTCCCCATCACTCAGTATAACTCTCCTCTTCATGCCCCAAAAATGAACTGGAATTGAAAACTGCTTATTTAAATTGAGTGACGGAAACTTTACGTACACTGTAATTAAATAATTAAGCCTCTGTGTGTGTGTGTGTGTGTGTGTGTGTGTGTGTGTGCAGGTCAGGCTGGATTCCCTGTGTATAAATACGTCCCGTACGGACCAGTAAACGAGGTGATCCCGTACTTGAGTCGTCGGGCCCAGGAGAACCGCGGCATCATGAAGGGCTCGCAGCGAGAGCGCACTCTTCTGTTCAAGGAGCTAAAACGCCGTCTCTTTAGCAACAAACTGCTCTACAAGCCCGTCCCCCCAGCAGCTGCTCTGAAGACCAGCCTACCGTAGACCAGCCCTCTGCTGCAGACTAATCTACTCAAAAGCTGCTGAGAGAGTCCAGCGTGCTGTTATAGACTGCACTGCTGAGGAGACCAGTCTTCTACTGCAGATCAGTCTACTAGTGACCGGTCTCCTATCACATACTCTTATATATTCTACCGCAGGCTAGTTTATTTTGAAGCTGCTCTATAAATTAATTTGTTGTAGACTGGTTTATGTAGTCTACCGTAGATCAGTGTTCTGTTCTAAAGCTGTCAGCTTTTTACCAGTCTGGTTCGTGTAAAAGCTGCACTGAAGACTCGTCTAATTTTTTTAAACTTTTGCTTTATTATAGACTGATTTATGAAGATACTGCAGCGTAGACAAGTCTACTATAGGCTTGTCCTGTTTTATAGACTATTCTATTGTGGCCAAATTTTGCATACTAGACTATTCTACTGTAGATCTGTCATATATTATAAACCAGTTTAATGTTGACTAGTCTTCTGGTATAGACTGGTTGATGTAGAAGTTGCACTGTACCCCAGTTTACCATAAATCAGCCTTCTGTTTTAGACCAGTCTACTACAGACAGGCCTTCTGTAATAGACCAGTTTAGTAGAGATCAGCCTTGTATTGTAGACCAGTCTACTGTAGACCCGCCTTCTATTGCAGACCAGTCTACTGTAGACCCACCTTCTATTGCAGACTGAATTACATGGAAGCAGCTTCATAGTAGTCTATTATAGACCAGTTTCTTTTGTAGACTAGTCTATGCAGAATCTCTGTAGACCGCATGTCTTTTGCAGCATTGGTCTCCAAATGTGGTCCTGAAGGTCTGTCCTCCTGTGGAGTGAAGTTCTAGCCACAGAAACAGGAGAGCAGAAGTAGAAGATCCACAGGTCTGCTCAGAAGGCCCTTGCCTCTGGTCCCAGGGTTTATAGGGGGTCACCAGTCTTAACCAGAACGGTGCGTCACACTCCGCCCTGCCGGGACGTCCTGCTCGCTCCCCGGCAGCAGTAATTGCTCCAGGAGGAACGAGGAGTGGCTTGCAAATCCATGCTGGTACATTCAGGGCCTGGGGCACCCAGCTCTGGGAATTTGGCAGGTCCACACAGTCCTGGGTCCGTCCCAAGTAGGGCTGCACATACAGCCAAGGAGAGAAATAAGAGGCCACTTTTCCCTGGTTTTCTGTTCACTGTTTGTACATTGTGTGTGTGTGTGTGTGTGTGTGTGTGTGTGTGTAAAATGCACAGGTGTCTATTCTGAACTACTGCAGTGTGTGTGAGTGTGTGAGTGTTGTGAGTGCAGTAGTGTGTGTAGAGCAGCTTTCTACAGCAGCTTCACTCCTGATTCAGTTTCTGATGGATGGAACAGTCTCACACACACACATACACACACACACACACACACACACACACACTCTCTGCTCTTGTAGTTTAACATCTCCAAGGTATAATAAATTATTTATATTTATAGTTTTTTTAATTTTCTCCAAACATTGTTTTTCTTTAGAAGTTTGAATCCAGTGTTGGTCAATAGTGCATAAAACAACAGTGACCTGCACATTTTACACACACACACACTCACACTATACACAAGCAATAACCAGAAAGAAAGTGATGCGGCCTCTTATTGTCTTTCATGGCTGTGTGGTCTGTTCAGTCGTTCCTCACTCCTCTCTTTGGTCAAAAACTGGATGTCCTCCCACCTTCTCAAGCTTAATAATAGTAATCTGAAAAAAACGTCTCATTGTTTAATTAACCGTTAAGAGTTCTGACTGGCCGAGGGTTTTTTAAAGGGCCCGTGTCCTACATTTCTTATTTTTCTGACATTTAAAGGGTTTGTGGACTAATAATTCATTTTTAAATGACTAATTCTGTGCTCGGAAAATGAACAGGCTGTTTCTGCCATAATATCTTTAAGGCTGATGTATGTAAATGAGCTCTTTTCTGATTGGCTGCTCTGTATTGCAGCCCATTAAAAAAGGCAACAGCGCTGAAACACTCCTTATTACTTTAGGATGAGTGGGCGGGGCTAAACTGCAGTAGACTGAATAAGGAGATGTATGTGAATGTGTTGGTTTTGTGACATCACAAAAACTGATATGAAAATGGGCTACTTTTGTATCTTATTGTTCCATAAGAAGGACTGTGCAGATATACGTTTAAGTCTCTTGAATTCCAGTAAAGTGATGATATGGGCTCTTTAATGTACTGAATGGAATCACAATCACAGTCTGTGGCAGTAAATTCACAACACTGATACTGATATAACAAACAGGCCATCACTGGATGTTCTATGGTCTTGCGGTTGCCAGATTGATATTTTACGCTTCGGTAATGCTTTGTTGCTTCATTATTAATTTTAAAGCTGTGATCCTGTGAGTTTATTTTTGTATGTTTCTTTTTAACAGCATATTAATGTCTATTAATGTTCATAATCATAATTTGGGTTTATTTTACTTTTCCTGAAGTGCATCTTTGTAATCAAGTTCTGATTAAATAAATGATGTAAAAATCTTCTCTGCGCTGTCATTACCTTGTTATTATTATTATTATTATTATTATTATTATGTGTGTTGTGTGAGTGTGTGTAGTATCTGATTCTGTACAGATATTTCCTATACATGTTTAATTAAAACATAATTGTATAAATGGTGTATACATCACTAGATTTTGTACATTTATACAGAGAAATTTAGAGATAGATTAAAAAACACATTATTATTAATATTTTCTCGCTGAATCTCTGGTGAGAGGTGAAGGAGGCTTATTCCGCACCACAGAAGAATCTTAAGCCCAAGAAAGTGTTTTAAAACGAAATTTAACAGTTTTATTAGGATTAATATGAAGCAGCTGAAAAACAAGCGGGCGAAACAGCGCCACCCCGCGGCGCAGCTGTTAAAAGAGAAACGCGGGTTTTGTGGCGAAAACGGGATTAAACACAAACTTTAATATCCCGATAAAACACCGGTGTGTTTATTAGAACAAACAGATGAACAAAAACGAGCACAGACTCTGGAACATATCTAGAACCTTGGCAAGCGGAACCTTTCTCCGAGGCGGGACCGCGAGCCGGTTTGAGGGTCACACACCACAGACACACGTGGTCTGAGAGGATCAGGACTGGGAGTAGGTCTGAGGTTTAGTGTTTAAGGTTTAAAGTTTAAGTCAGCGTTTTTATTTTAAATCTGTTTTGAACCTACAGTGTTTCCCGAGAGTTCCTCCGGATGGCTGTTTTTCTGCAGAGTTCGTGAAGTTCGATTTTTATTTCTGTTATAAAATGTCTAAATGGAAGAAGAAGACGGTTCCCCAGGGTTCTCTAACAGAACAGAGAACCCCCGGGCAGGAGAACCGGGAGAAGAAAAGAACACGGTTCTACAAAGGCGTGGAGAAGAAACGAAAAGAGAAGAAAACAGTTCACCTTCCACCCAAAAACACTCAGGAGTTCTCAGCCAACTGGAAAATTCTCCTTAATGTGAGAACACACACACACACACACACACTGTGACACTCACACATACTGTAACACACACACTAACACTCACACTTACTGTAACACACACACACACACACACACACAGTAACACTCATACTGTAACACACACTAACACACACACACACTAACACACACAGTGTAACACACACTAACACACGTGTATTCGTCTGAATACATACCTGTAAATGTGTGTGTATGTGTGTATTCATACCTATGTGTGAGTATGTCCGTGTATATGTGTGTTTGTGTATACACACACACACACACACACACACACACACACACACAGACATACACTCACCTATATACACTCAAACACATCTGTGCATGTATACATATATGTGCAAATACAAATATACATGCATAGGTTGTACTGGGTTTACCGAATAATCGTGATTTTACTGCTACAGACTGATTGTTTTGCCTTTCACTACATTAAAGGCCCCAAATCATCACTTTTCTGGAATTTAAAAGGTCTGTAAATACATAGAAAATGAGCTGCTGTTTTCAAACCAGTTTATGTGATGTCGCAGAACTAATGTATTCCACATACAGCGGGTCCTCGGGTCACGACACAGTACCGTTCCTGCGACAGTGATGTAACCCGAATTTTGAAACACACCCGAGCCTCGGTCTCTTACCGATCCTAACACAGTAAAATCATAATCTAGAACATAACAACACAACTAAGCCCCAGAACTGTACTGTACTGGGGACGCCGACTCCCTCCCTTACGGCGTTCGTGGAAACTCTCACGTCTGAATATTTAATGTTTTCATGGGAGTGAGAGTCATAAACTCGAAACGTCACATGTCGAGACGGTCGTAACCGGAGGACCCCCTGAGGACCTCATTATTCATGCTGAAGTTCTAAGGAGTGATTCAAGGCAGCCAGTCAGAACAGAGCTCTTTTACATATATCAGTCTTAAACGCTCTGATTGGCTCATTGATGTTTCTTACTGACGGTTTTCTCCCGGTCTTGCAGGAGCTGAGCTCAAAACGCAGTGCGGAGCCAGAAAAGAACATCCAGCCCAAAGTGGAGAACCGCAAACCTCAGAAACCCCAACCACCAATAAAGAACAAAAAAATGACGCAAAGAACGGACAAAGAGGCAAATAAACCAGAGCGCGGTCCTCAGGAGACCGTCAGTCCTCCATCACAGGGTCCAGAGGAGGCGGGCGCCCGGCGGGACGGGACGCGTCCCTCAGGGTCCCGGGGGGACAGAGCTGAGAAGAGGACGGTGAGGGACAGGGATGGAATACCAGAGGGACGGATTAAGAGAAAGAAGAAGGTGGTCGAGGTGGAGAAGCAGCCCGAGAAGTGAGTATCTGTTGTCATGTTTCTTTTATGCAAATGAGCCTCACAGTTTGACCAATCACAGCTCCAGGCGAGTTCCTGGCTGTTCTGATGAATCGAGGTGTTCACGGTATCCAACAAAAGTCTCATTACCTTAATCTTTAAAGACCCTGTTTCTGTCACTGCGCCTTGAAGACTGATATATGCAGATAAAATTACAGCTCAGAGGTGGCTCTTCTTGGAACTTCAGCGTGAATGGGCGGAGCTAAAGTGCTATAGAATAAATAAGGAGGCACATGTAAATGTGTGGATTTTTGACACCATAAACAAGCTCAGTTTCCACATACCGTTAAACGGAAGAACGTACATAATCAAACAATTCACAGACATTGAGTCTTTTTAATTGTAGAAAAGAGGTGTTTAGAAGGTTGTGGGTTTGAATCCCAGGACCGCTAGTGGCACCACTGAGGTTCGCTTCAGTAAGGTACCGTCCCCTCACACTGTTAAATGAGTTAAATGTGTCAAATGCGTTAAACATGTTAAAGAGTAAAACGTGTTTAACGGGTTAAACGTGTTAAAACTGTGTTAAATGGGTTAAATGGGTTAAATGCAGGGGAAGGATTTTAGACTGTGTGCTGTGTTCATGTATGGTGCCGTGTACACTTTACACATTTTACACACTTTGCACACTTTACGCTGTGTTCTGGGCACTCCTAATACGAGATGATGAACCTCTTGTTTCTGGTGCAGGCCGGATATCTGGTTTGACGACGTGGACCCCGATGTCCTTGAGGCCACGCTGGGCCCGGAGGTCTCGGACGCGGTGAAGAAGAGGAGCGGCGCGGAGGCGGAGAGGGCGCTGGTGAAGGAGGGCGCCTTCGATGGGTGCGTTCACTTTCTCTGGGACGGGGGAGGGGGCGGGAGGTTTTACACACACCTCCGTGGATACACACCTCTGAACACACACTCTTTTCCAGGCTGACGCGGGCGGTCGCTATGGACTGCGAGATGGTGGGCGTCGGCCCGGACGGAGACCAGAGCATGTTGGCACGCGTCTCGATCGTCAACCAGTTCGGGAAGTGCGTCTACGACAAATTCGTCAAACCCACAGAGAAAGTGACCGACTACCGGACCGCCGTCAGCGGCATCCGACCCTCCGACATTGAAAACGGTGAGAGACGGAGAGAGTGAGAGACGGAGAGTGAGAGACGGGGAGTGAGAGACGGAGAGTGAGAGACAGAGAGTGAGAGACGGAGAGTGAGAGAGATTGAGAGTGAGAGACGGAGAGAGAGAGAAACAGAGTTAGAGATGGGGAGAGAGAGAGGAGAGAGTGTGAGAGAGAGAGATTGAGAGACGGAGAGAGAGAGTGAGAGACGGAGAGAGAGTGAGTGAGAGACAGAGAGAGAGAGACAGAGAGAGAAACAGAGTGAGAGATGGGGAGAGCGAGATGGAGAGAGAGTGAGAGACAGAGAGAGAGAGTGAGAGACGGAGAGAGAGTGAGAGACGGAGAAAGAGTGAGAGACGGGGAGTGAGAGACGGGGAGTGAAAGAGAGAGACGGGGAGAGAAAGAGAGAGACGGAGAGCGAGAGACGGAGCGAGAGAGTGCAGAGAGAGTGAGAGATGGAGAGAGAGAGAGAGTGAGAGACGGGGGGAGGGAGTGAGAGATGGAGAGAGAGGTAGAGAGAAGGAAGAGTGAGTGAGTGGAGGAAGGGAAGAAAGGAGGAGAGAGAGTGAGGAGGAACTCCCTCACATTGAGCAGGGTGAAGACTGTCCACTAGGGGGCACTGAATTCATATTTAGGCTTCAGATACTTTGTGGTATATCATTATTTTACACAATTTAATTTATAATATTTTTTCCTTTCAAAGTAAACACACACTTAAATGTGTTTTTATAATTCCAATTAATTAAAGAATAAATACAATTACATATTAGAGCACAATGTCTATTTGCTGAATTGAACTGGATGTAAGTAGAAAAAATATTAAATGTCCCATCGGTTTTTGTACCAAACACATCTTGTTTTATATTTTCGTGCCAGTATTGTAATTTAGCAGAAAACCTGACTCATGTACTTTTATACATGATACATTTTCCCCCAGATTTTTGCTTTGTAAAATAATTTAATTATTTTAAATTAATGACCTTAAGTGTAAGAAAGGCTGTGTAAATAAAATGTGTTATTAATTCACCTGAAAAGTGTAACATTTTTTCTTTCACATTATTTTTTGTCACCCTTATTTTAAATGTAGTAATTATGCTCCAGGGTGCGTTGGAATGCAGTGGTGGAATTGGATTTAAGGGATTGTGTGTGTGTGTGTGTGTGTGTGTGTGTGTGTGTGTCGCAGGAGAGGAAGTGAGGACTGTCCAGAAGGAGGTGGCGGAGATCCTGGATGGGAGGGTGTTGGTGGGACACGCCGTTCATAACGACCTGAAGGTGCGGTAACACAGTCCCCCTGTGTCGGGCTTTTTTACACAGATCCACGTTTTCCTGACGTCCCACCTTCCGTCCCCCTCTCGCACAGGTTCTGCTGCTGGACCACCCGAAGAAAAACATCCGGGACACGCAGAAGTACATTCCATTCAAGAAGATCGGGAAGGTAGGACTAGTTTATTAAACTACATATGAGTCTTTATGGACGTTATGCAGGACACTGAATTTCCCCGTCTCTCGTTTCTCCGGCAGGGTTCGCGTCCCTCGCTCAGAGTCCTTTGTGAGAAGGTCTTGAACGTGAAGGTGCAGCAAGGAGAACACTCCTCCGTACGTATGGCTTAGAACCACTCATGTGTTTCAGGGACGTGGACACACAGACGTATTGATATGTGTCTGTGTATGTGTGTGTGTATATATATATATATATATATATATATGTATATGTGTGTGTGTGTGTGTGTGTGTGTGTGTGTGTGTGAACAGGTCCAGGACGCTCAGGCCACTATGCGGTTGTACACCCTGGTGAAAGTGCAGTGGGAGGCGGAGCTTAAAGCCAACAGAGGTCTGAAAAGCTCTCAACGGATTAAAGCCAAAACCTGACCCGAGATCAGCGTCCAGCGAGAGCTCAGGAACCAATGGGAGACAAAGAACCAAGAACCCACTGATTAAACTTTCTCCATTCAGTTCTGTGACTTCTGCTACTGTTCAAGGAGCTCCAACACCTGAATTGAATATGGAACCAATGCCGTATCTCACACACTTTTCCACCTTTGGCTTCTCCATCAGTTGTGTGTGTGATCCGAATGTGGCTCTAGATGTGGATCTAGATGTTCCCGCGGTTGGATTGTGTTTGAATGTGCCAGGCGTGTCTGACCGATGACCTGGCGTTTCCTTTCGGCCACGTTCAGAGTTGTTTGTAATATTAATATTAAAACAGATGTTCATACCTCACCTGAATGATTTGAGTGTGTTGACGCTGAGATTCCTTTTGTCAAATAATCACTGAAGGAACCCATGGAGCAGCAAAAAAAAAACAAAAACGTCAGAACACCAAAAGTGAAGGTAGTGTCAAAATTACCTGGGCTTAGATGCCAAGTTTTATTTAGTATGGGGGGATTTTGAACGTGTAATTCCTTAATAATTTTAGCAACAGGCCCAACTAACTGTATGAAATGATTCTGAGCAGCTGATAACGTGTGTAGTGACAATTCTGTTAGACGTGAACTCTGCATTTTACCCATTTAACACATTTACCAAGTGCAGAAGGGGGCTGCAACCAACGAGGGGCGCCCAGGGAGAAGGATGTGGGACGGTACCTTGCTCAAGACAACCTCAGTGGTGCCACTAGCAGGCCTGGGATTCAAACCCACAACCTTCTGATTGCAGGGGCAACTCCCTAACCACTGGTCCACTAATTGTTTTGTATAAAGAGGAAAAAAAAAACAGTGAAATTGCAATAAAAGGTCGATGAATTTATTCTGTAGTGCATGAAGGAGGAAAACCACACAAAAACACATCAACACTGTCAGATACGACAGAAAAGATCCAGTTCGTAGTGTTCACACAGAAGATGACCTTTTCATCAACCCAACACAATTCCACACACACACACAATTAGCTTTTTTTTTTTTTTTAAGTCATGCTTAAAGATTTCAGTCTAGTTGTCAGCTATAAACCAGTTTGGTGCTGTGAACCGTGAGGAGCCTATTTACCGTGAGGAGCTAACGGGGCTAAAAGTGTGCTAAAGCTACTGAGAGCCCGAAAGGTTCCCGCGCTCACCCGCTCATTTGTTTTTAGTTGGTTATTCGCATCGTTAGCAGTTTTGGGTGCTTCAGAACAGGAATAGACTCTTAACAGTAGATGGAGCTAGCCATGATTTAGCGTATTTTGCTGGGTTCCATCCACGGTTAGCCACCTTAACTTCTAGCTCGTGAAGCTTTGAGGTGATGAGGCCCAACCGGGACAGGCGGGCTTGAAACACACGCAAGAGAGTGAGAAAACACACAAAGTATCTTAATTTGGTTCAGTAGTCAGCAAACACATACTGAGGAATCAGCGTCATGCACACGGCGTAATAAATTAGTGTAGGTGTCCTGAAAGTACATCACAGTTCTGTACACCATCTGAAGGTCCTGCTTAACCTGCTAGCTACTTATTTACAGTGCAGCATTATCCTGAATTCACAGTTAGCAACTTTACTGGCAAAAATAATATCCCGCCGAGGCTGCTAACAGGCTCGTAGTCCCTGAAAGCCCCAGTGTTTGCCCAGGATTGTGTTTGTAGCCTGAATGCACCTTATGAAGGACCTGGGAAGCATATGGATCACAATGAAGGCCCGTGGTTGTCAATCTGAGGACCTTCTGCAGGCCCTCGTACGTTATTTGGTGGTTTCTCCGCTTAAAGACACCCGGGCTATTCTGTTTAGGCTTGGGCCGAGGCAGGAGTAGCATCTATTCCAGAACATTACAGCGCCACTCCTGAGGTCTCAAGGACTGTGCCGTGCAGAAAGACAATGTTCTAAGACTAGGGGTGAAGAAGAACTTGGGGTTAGCAACATCAGAGAGACCGGGAATTATGGTTTAGAGCCAGAAAAGGGTTCTTATGCTGGTTGAGTTTGAACTATTGCTGGTTTAATTGGGGAGAGCAGGGCTGCAATGTGCAAATGAGCTTCAAACCAATGACAAGCTGACCAGGTCTTCACGTAATCCAACAAATTTTGGAGAGTTGTGGGATAACATGCTAGGTTGAACGTCAACTTAAAGGGGCACTCCTGCCTAAAACTAACTTAGTATGTTATTTGTCCTTTTATTTAGTGTTTTGTAATACAGGGATATATTCATTAGCTTCAACATCTGGACAGAATTCATGATTTTGTACTCATTCATACACATTTCCTGGCATGCACTATGCAAATATGTCCCCAAACCACTGGGATAAAGTTGTGAGCTAATACTGGAGCTGAGAAGTACATATTTGGTTTCCTAGCAGTAAAAGTTAAGTTCCATCTGAATTTGCTTGGTAGTGGGGGGATAAAACAACTTTCACCTTCAAGTTACAACATCAGAGGGTGTTTTGCTAGTCTTTAAACCGTAAAATCTCATGATCAGGACCGCTGTGGGGATGAAAGTAGGTGTATTTACAACAGACAAAACCACAGTTAATTTTTAGTTTTAACTGGAGTACCCCTTTAAAGATTATCCTCTTTTGTTGGCTGATATTTGTTAGTGATGTGAAATTGTTGGTAGGGTTGTCACAGGGTGTAGCTCAAGAGCAATTAAAGTAATATTTCAAAGAAAATTTTTTGTCCCCATTTATGATGAAGCTTGCTGTGTTGCTAACCAAATTCCTCACAGGAATGCTAACAGCTAAAACAAACATCCCACTGCAGAGGTAAGACTCATTCTTGGATAATAAGAAGAAAAAAGAGCCCTTCAGGTCAAAAACCTTTTTAAAACGATGGCTTCAGGAAGAAGGCTAAACTCCCAAACGAACACATATCCCCCAACATGGAGGCAAACAGCTAGCATAGTGCTAACCGTAGGCTAACTCTCGCATTCAACAGTTTTTCAAAAATATCAGAAATATTAATATCACACACTGAGTGGGAAATGGAGTGGTCGTTCATAAATCTGTGGAGGGGATAAAGTAGAAAATCCCCTAATTTAAGCTCCGTGGAGACACTTTCCCCCTAGCAGCTAACGGCTAAACTGAGGTGAACGGTGAAAAAGGTTCTAATAAACTAACAGCCAAGAACACGGCGAGAACATTCAACAGCAGCTCTGAAAAACAGTTCAAATAGAATTCCACACCATAATTTAGTGTTTCAGATGTTAACAGAAGGTTTTTGGTGTAAATCAGTTCATCGAAGCAACTTTGATTTCTTTACAGTGGAGGTGAATGGAACCAGACGTCTCCAACACTAATATAGTGGAGGTGAATGGAACCAGATGTCAGTGAATCTGGACCAATTCACTTTTCTTTGGGGACTATTTTGCTTCGTGACGCCCTGCATGAATCCCTCCACCATGAGTGGGTTTTAAAAATGTTTTAGAACAAAACGTTCTCAAAACTGGTTGAACAATGTCTTGGTTGTCAGGCGGCGCAACCAAAACCATTTCATGGAATAAGTTTGTGTGAGGGAGATTTTAAAGGCTTTGGATGTCTGGTTCGTTTCACCTCCACTGTGGACGAACACCAAACCTTCTCTGAACTGAGAATTTTTTAATGAAACGCATTTTTCCTCAATGGTGAGCCTATCTGGACCCAGAGCTGCTCAGAGAGACGGCGAGAGTTTTTTGGACGTAGAGCAGCAGTGCAAACGTACATTCTTTTCTTTAATCGAGAGCAAGGTGTCGCAGCAGTGTGAAGGCAGGTTAGTGATAGAAACACACACACACACACACACACACACACACACACACACACGAGAGCCCTCCAGTTGGGTTAACTACGTAGACCCTCTGCACCGCATGCACTGTCCCTGGATGGAGGGAATAAAGGACAATAACAATATCCGCAGTATTCTAATTCAAACACAAAGGAGGATCTCAACCCTGACGTTAAAAAAGGGGGGAAAATCCTCATGAATAAATTCGCAAAATAATCTCCCATGGAATAAAGACGGGATACGGAGAGGTAGAAGAACAAAGAACAACGGAAGGGGGGTGGGGGGCTGGGGGGGGGTCACGGGGCC
>JBBPCX010068332.1:0-12330 GCA_037974365.1 Hydrocynus forskahlii | reverse complement strand
CATACATGCACACACATATATATACACATGTAAACTGTGTGGCTGTGCCGTGTCTCACCTGTAGCTGGGTTGGAGGCCAGATGGTGTGTGTGAGGTGCCGCACTTGTGAACTGTGGCGTCCGAGACTGCGGTGCACACTACAGCACTGATCACAGACCAGCACTGCTCTGTTCACCGACGCCCAGCGTGGGTCTGTTCAAACACACACACACACACACACACACACACAACCACACTTTACCAACACAGTAAAAGCCCTTGGCTTGTTAGCCAGCCGAGTCAAGTGCAGGAGCGACAGGAAGTTACATAAAGTCCACTTCATGTTTTTCACCATTTCATTCCTACAATGTCGTTTTCGAACCTCTCTTTAGCCCCCACCATGCCTTCCAGACTGATGTATGGAAACAAGCTCTGTTCTGACGGGCCAACATGAACTGGCCATCTTCCAAACAGGTGAAACACTCCCTACAACTCTGTGGAGTGTGGGCGGAGCTAAAGTGCTGGAGGCTGACCAGGATAACAGGTTACACAGTGTGTGTGTGTGTGTGTGTGTGTGTGTGTGTGTGTGTGTGTGTGCGCGCAGAGAAAACTCACGTTGTTGTGATAAAAAAATGCCTAAATATAGCCGTGAACGGCAATGAGCAGGGTCCAAGCTGTTAGCGCCCAGTCCTCCAAAGCGCAATGCTGACAGGTTAGAATGCTTTAAGCTGCACAGGCCGTTCATGAAGTATATAGAAGAAATCCAAATGTCCTGTTGTAGTACCTCCCAGTGGCCGATGTTCATGACACTTGGCACACGTTATTGTAGTATCAAACACAAACATTGCTGAACTTGTGAAAGAAGGCAGAATTCAGCAGTAAAAGCAATTGTGAGTATGTCTCATTGTTTATGAGTTATGGTCAGAAAACCACTGCAATGTTTGATTGTGTGTTATAACACCCCCCAATGGGCAAAGGACTAAAATAGATCTGCATCATCTAATTGTGTATGTCAACAAATGTACCAAATTTGAGAATCGTCGGCCTGGGATAACCATGATTTTTGCGATGTAGAAATTTTTGGCGACCCTTTGGCTGATATCGGCCATGTATTTCATGATACGATCTCATGATGTCACTTAAATTCCAGAATGTCCTAGAGCAATGTCTTCAAATTTGTGAGCTCACTGGCCACACGGCTGGAGAGATAGAGGCAATTTCGTGCTATAAGTGCTTTTTGACCTGTCATAGTGCCACCAAGTGGTAAATATGGACACAAATTGGTGTTCTGCTGTGGAGTGATGCCTTGCATGGGTTTCTGAAGTTTGGTGCACATTGACTCAAGGGCTTATGAGTAATTGCAGTTTAACTGATTGTATGCAAAACCGACAAACTTAATTTGCATACGGCGGCCATGCTGTTTGGAAATTTGCACGTTTTTGATCATTTTTGACAAGTTTCTTGCGATTCCAACGAGACCACAATTGTGCAGATTTGTCAAAAAACCAGGGACTAGTTCACAAAAGTTGGTTTTGCATATTATGCAAATGAACAAAAAATCTAATTAGGTGGAAATGAATGGGCAGTGTCTCATTTGATTTGGCTGATGCCAAGGAATAATATGCAAAAAGAATTTTGAAAATCGGACATACAGTTCAAATTTGTTGAGTCTCAACTCAAAAAAGCTTGTTATAGCGCCACCTATTGGCACAATGGCGTGGCTCTTGGTGCCTGAGAAGCAGTTGGAGTACCGCATGTACCTACCAAATTGCCTTACGGTTTTTGCTCCCCAGCGGGTTTTGAGGCAGAAAATAATAAAAATAAAAATCAGCATAGATACAATAGGGATCCTCGGACTGGACCCCTAAAATGCCTATTTTATAGTGTAAACCCTTAATATGCCCCCAAATATGCTCCCAAAACACTTTAATTTCATTCAGAAAATGTAAATGTAAGCCCGTATTCGTACTGTATAGTTTACACTGAACCCCTGCAGTGCTAGAATGTAAATACAGATATTACCCCTGTATAGACTGGACTGTAATTTATGCACACGCCTTTACTTTGGTATAAGCAGGTAAATACAGTAATAATTTAATGTAATTTTTTAGTAACAAATATACAGTAAAATGTACGGGTAATCACCAATAATTTTTACGGTTAAATAATTTACTGTTCGCCAGGCAGCTCGTCTTATTCAGGGGCTTCAAGAGGACTGTATTGTAGAGACCCGCTGGTTAAAGCAGACACTGAACAGCGACTGAGCTCAACAGCCTCTTTTAATTTAATTTACAGTAATAAAAATATAGGTCTTTAAAAAGAACAAAACGAAAAACAAGAGAAACACTCAAGATGCTCCACGGGGCAAATTCTGGACTGCAGGTGCCACAGGTGCAACAAACTGCAGCAGCCAATCAGCAGCAAGGAGAAATAAATAACGGATAAATCTCGGATTAGCTACTTTCAAACTCCTGTCTCTGAGTACAGCTGACTGTGAAGTCCGGGCCTCGTGCACCACGCCCCCTCGTGCTGGTTGTTTATGTTTGGGCCACGTCCCCTTGTGCTGGTTGTTTATGTTTGGGCGGCGCTGAGTGTCTGATTGCCTTGGTAACTGCCGGCCAAACATAAACAACCAGCAAGAGAATGAGGGGGCGTGGCGGATGAGGCTATGTTGGACTGAAACCGCGACTACTGGACCGTGTGTGTGTCTGTGTGTGTGTGTGTGTGTGTGTGTGTGAAGTTCACTGGAAATGTGTCATTTTTATGACAGTAGCCTCAAAGCAGGCTTTTGTACTAGCTTCTATACATGGATTCAACGGACTGTAAGTATTGAGGAGTGAACTTATATAGGATCTTTAACGAATAATAAACACAAAATGTACGATCAGCTCTGATAAACTCGATTACATCCATAAATACTGATAGCCCTGAATGCTCCACGCACAAACAAACAGGGTTCGATATCCATTAGGCTTATTGAGGCTCAGGGAAAATCCGCACAAGCACTACAGAGGAATCAATCATGTTCTGGACCTTCAGCTGAAGAAGCTCAGAGAGAACACCAAGTCCATCAGCATCAGTGTCCCTTTAACCCCAACCCTCCAATCTTACACCCACCTAGGTACAGCCGAGACCCCCTCCCAACTAAAACTGCACACAAATCGGTCATTAAATTCTCCTTCAAACAGACATACATTCTTAATACCCACTACACACACACACACCTCAGCTGCCACATTTCTCTTAGATGTGCCTCCAAAATGTCTACAGGAAAGTGGAGATTCTGAGACCAAGAATCATCCCAAAACTTTATTCAGGATAAAATTAACATACAGAATGAAGGTGTCATAAAATTAAGTTCTGATCAAATGGATCACAATGGTGTTCTATAAAAATAAATATTCAGAATGAGGTTTCTAATAAAATTATTATCTAGAAGTTCTAATCAAACGAAAGCCCAAAGTTAGGTTTCTGATAAAATTACTATCTAGAATAAATTTCTCATAAAACCAACATCCGGACTGAAGTTCAAAGTTTCATCACAAAGAAGCTACATGGACAGCGTCACCGATGCAAAGCACTGCTCTTATAAAGAACCGCTGACAGTGAAATAGCACCTCTTAGTGGTGTAGTTGGATTAGCAAAAATTCAGGGCTAAAGTCTTGACGTAATGATGTGGTGCAGTGCGCAGGCATTCAGATTTTTTAATCGATCGGGAGCTGATTATTGATTCTTTTTAAAATGTTTTTTTTTTTTGTGGTTGAGTCACCTCTAATGTATGGGGGAAGAGAAAGGAGGGGTGAGTCGCCTTAAAGGGTGTGTAGGTGAGAGAGAGTGTCTGTGTTACGGCTATGGCAGCAGGAAAATAACAAAGTGCCGAGCAACATACCACAAACACCCAGCAGACTCATAAACAGACTTCAAGACACTAAAGCTCAGGTCAGTCATAAAAAGTTGTGTGTCACTGTTTATTTTGTGTGGCAAGGAATGCGTTTCCCACCCATTTTCAGATGACAGAGGTTAACTCCACCCATTTTCAGCCATCCTTAACCATCAATGGGTTGGTAATAAAGGCCCCCCAATGGTTCAGTGGTGACGCAGTGAAGAGTCAGAAAAATATTCCCTGCGCCCCCTAGTGGAGAACCTTCAGCCTGATAAACGGGAGTACAAACAAAGCCAACGAGGTTCTTCACATTTCCACGGTTTGGTTCAGATCTCGATTTTTGTATCACAGTACAAACACATTTAACCTCGATTGAATCTTAGACTATGGCTCTCCGTCAGTGACATATCTAGAGTTTACAGAGGGCCTAGAGTAGTCCTTTTATTCCTCATGAAACTGGTCCCACCCACTTTAGATGAGAATGTAACTGACATTCTTCCTAATGTAGAGAATCTGATGTGTTAGAACTTCAGCCCAGCTCCTGAAGGCCTGACCAATGGGAAAGCTCTCTTGGCTTTATCTGCCAAGATACCACAGAGAGAAAGATCTGGATTGGACTCAATTCGCAGGTTCTGATGTTTCGTGAAAAACAAAAACAGCCCAGGTGTTTTAATTTTTATTTCCTTCTCGGCCACAGCCTGGGGGGGAAACTATGAGTGTCTGAGACTCTGGTCTTTCGTTACAGGGATTAAATAGAGTAGAACGTTTTCACTTGTTACTTTCATTTAGAGCAAGAAGAGGAAGCGTCTGAGAACTTCCTTCTATGGTCTGAAGTGAAAGAGCTGTTTCACGGCCTCAGACGCTTCACTCACACATCCCAGCAGCCCTACTTCCTCTTCTGTAGATTACAAATCTAACCACACCACACACACTAATACCCTTACACACTCACTGAGGACTTGCAACAGACTGTTAGTGAAATGTCTGACTACACAAGAGCACACACACACACACACACACACACACACACACACACACACACACCTGTATGCAGAAAAGGGAAGCTGTATGGAGTAAAAGAATCAAGGATGTTACACTTATCCTGCAGACGGTCAAAACTGAAAGGGAAAAGTGAATGAATGAAAATTAATTTGGCTTTAAAAAGTCAGATAGTAAAGCTGACAGCCGTTATTTTGAGGTTTACTTTGTCGTTCATTTGGTTAAAGAGCAGTCACTGTGGTGCTCCAGGTGGCTGCTAGGGATCTGCGGGGGCATTTCTATGATATGATATTTCTGAATGGTTGCAGGATGTTGCTGAGCAGTTGCCATAAACCTGCAGGTGATTTCTAGGTTGTTTAAAAAAGCTGGTCCCTCAGACAGTCACACAGTGGTTAGTATGTTGTTCCTGGTGGTTGTTAGGTTGTTTATAAGCAGCTGGTACTTCAGACAGTCAGTAGGTGGTTACTACAGTGTTCCAGGTGGTTGTTAGGTTGTTTATAAGCAGCTGGTACTTCAGACAGTCAGTAAGTGTTTATTACAGTGTTCCAGGTGGTTGTTAGGGGGTTTATAAGTATTTAGTAAATGAATTCATCCTGAGTTTGAGCATCAATCTGTTTGGAGATACCAAAGGCCTTCGCATAGACTAAATCACTTACACTATCAGTAATAAATATTCTTTGAAAGATATAAGGTCGGTTTCCTGAACAGGGATTAAGCCTAGTCCTGGATTATGTAGTGCTGTGAATAGAGATTTTCCATTGAAGAGGAAAAGGTAGTCCAAGACTAGGCTTAATCCCTGTCTGGGCAACCGACCCATAATGTCTTTAACTGGCAAGATGTGGAACCCTAAAATTATTGATTTCTGCCAAGCCATCACTTACTTACATCTTTTGCTTCCGTAAGTAATCCCTTAAAAGCCATAAAACACTAATTAAGCAGTAACTATTTAGTAAACACATAGAAAAACATGCAACTTGAGTTACAGGAATGAGGAACGGATATTTATTATGCAAAACTCACTTAAAAAAACAAAACAAGTTATAATAGGTCTAGGGGCTACAAAACATGTTCATGAAGTTCTTTGCACAAAGTCACTCTCACATAAAGAGATATCACCAGCTTAATTCTTGACAGTTTCGGTCTCTTTCAAAACGAGCCGTTTCAAGGCTGTGTCCCTTTTATGCAAATAAGATGTTGCTGGCCATGCCCCACCCATCCTATGCTTAAGCTGCGCATTTAACATCTGGATTTTACATTAGAATCCAGTGAGTGTTTCTTTCTTTTTCTTTCTTTCCTTCCATCCCTTCAATCTGTGACAGTGACCCTAGCCTGTATGGTGACCAGGCCGAAGGAGGGAAGGGAGGGAGAAAGAGTGAGAAATACACTAGGAGGACAAAAGTATTGGGACACTCGGCTTATCCGTGCTCGTAAAACTAGCAGATGTAATGGCGGATCTTTAACTAATCTGGTGTTGGGGCGCAGCGGAGTGTGCCTTACCGTATACGTCCACGGGAACAAAACACGCATTTTACACTGTGATTGGTGTATTTTCATTTCTTTGCCTTAACCAATAGCGGAGGTTGTTTTATTGTGTTTTGAGTGAGTTTTTGCCACTGCAGTGGTCAGGCACAGCTGAATTCAGCAACATAAAGCTGCAAAGACCCAAGATGGCCGCTGAAAGGCGTGACAAGCAACAGGCTAGTGGGTGGGGTCTCGACAGATGAGGGGCAGTTATATGCAAATTGGCCCCCTGCTGACGTCACATGGGGGCCCTATGTCCAAACGGCTCGTTTTGACAGGGCCTGAAACTGTGAAGAATAGAGCTGGTGAGTCTATTTATGTGAGAGTGAATTTGTGCAAAGAACTTCATGAACATGTTTTGTAGCCCATAAACCTGTTATAACTAAAGTGAGTTTTGCATAATAGGTCCCCTTTAAGGGATCACTTAATTGCTTTTAATTGCTTGTATAACCCTTGATCATTTCACCCTCAGCCTCAACATTTTTTTAAAGTCTTGCACGTTTCTCATTTTAGGGTGAACATTAAGGCCACAGACACTTTTAAAAGGCCCTATGGTACTGTGCAAAAGTCTTTGGCACCTGTGAAAATAAAACCAGCGAGTGTTTTTTTACATTAATATTGCAAAATAAAACTAAAACCTAAGACTGTCTAAGATTGGAGCACAGTCCTGTATATTCCAGAAAATAAAATAATAAATATGCTTTACTTCCTGTCCGACGCCTCAAAAGAGTAGCAGTTTCAGGTATTAAAATGAGTGTCTCTCTCTTGTGCATGCACACACACACACACACACACATTTAGCATCTACTGAGGTCCAATGCACCCACACAAAGCTGGAGACGATGATGTGTGTGTCTGTGCAGCCAGCAGAGATTCTGTCTGGGGTTTTATTTTAAGCACCCTCCCCCCCAAAACACACACATGCACACACGCACGCACACACGCACACACGCACACACGCACACACGCACACACAGAGTACAGTGCAACACACACACATACAGTACAGTGCAAACGTCTTTGGTATCTATGCAAACTGTTTAAGCCATTTTTCCCAGCATGTGATACTGAATGTGTGTTTATTCTAAATTTGTAAAGTGAACATTAAAATAAATATAAACACACAAGAAAGCAGTAAAAGTATCAGAAGGACTGATGGAGTCAAACCTCTTTGTTTCTCTTTAATTTTATTTAATAAACAGTAATAGTAATGTGAAAAAACTCACTGTCCATCTCAACAGTTTTAGATTTTTTTTTTTAAGGTGCCAACAACTTTTGCAAGTACTCTATGTGTGTGTGTGTGTGTGTGTGTGTGAAAACTGAATGTTCCTTAATAATTTGAAATTGTTTTATAGTTTATTGTATCTTTAAAATCCAGTGTATTGTGCGTCAACTCAAAGTTTTGATCAGATATTTCAATCAGTTACTGATCATTTAAAATTTTGATTTTTGTGGTCTAGTTCCCTCCATAATGTCTGGGGGGGAGAGATTGGAGGGGTGAGTCGCCTTAAGAGTGTGTAGAGGAGAGAGAGCACCCAGCAGATGCATAAAAACACTTCAAGACACTAAAGCTCAGGTCAGTTATATGTCACTGTTTTGCCAATGTTGGGTCTCCAAACACTGGATTTATAGCAATCACGTAACCGCACTTCGCATTTTCTCACGGAATATGACCTGCACTGTTTGGCATGAGACGCTCAGGGCCAAATAAAGGCTGTGAGGTCACCGAGTGAAAGTGAGGATGAATCATGGCAGCCCTTTTGAGCGACACGAGCCCCCCAGTTTGGTTCAGGCTCCCGTCGGGAAGATGAATGAGGGCCCGACAGCCGGGACGATGGAAAGAGCAACTGTTTGTCTGAGCCGGACCGTCAGAGGGGTAAAGTCGCTTCCTTCGAAACACAGGAAGAGGCTGACGACAGCTGCGAAGAGAAACTCTCTCCATCTCTTTCTTTCTCTCTGTTACCATCCGGCTCCCATTCCAGGGGCCTAAAATAAGACCCAGGCCTTGGCGGCTAAATATATTCCCTCCCTGACAACAACTGGGGGCTCTGACATGGCTGAGCTGGGACGTCCCAAACCAGCCGGAGCACGAGGTGGACGGATGACCCCCAGACTGATCATTAAATCGGGTCTCCCTCCGCAACAGGCCAGGTTATTTCTTTTAACTGGGTCAGTCTGAGAAGGCTCAGGGGTCCCAGATGGGGCGGGGCACTGTTAGGACTGTACCGATACTGACACTCTTAGTGATCGAACTCTTCATAATTTAGTGCGAGAAATAAATACATGAAAACATGGAAAATGTACCTTTTTTGGAGAAGTTACCAGGGTAAGAGCCTACGATGATGACAGTATAAACTCAAGTACTGTCAGTATTAACAGAACATAAAACATAATAACATTATTAGGGTGATGGCAGAAGCAATGACACTACTGTTCTTCTTAAGTTGTGTTATTATTATTATTATTTATTTCTTATATCTGGAATTTGCCGCCTCTTTTCCTCCTACAGTTTTTAAAACACGGGCATGGTTCCAACTCTAAAGTGTTCTTTAAGTGTGTGGGTTTTTTTTTAGATTTTTGATTGGTTGATCAGAGTCTTTGATTGTTTAAAATTTCAATTTTCGTGGTTGAGCCGCCTCTGTAATGTATGGGGAGAGAGAGAGAGGAGGGGCGAGTCGCCTTAAAAGTGTATAGGTGAGAGAGAGTCTGTGACCTCATGGCTATGGTGGCCAGAAAGTGACCAAACACGCAGTTAAACACACAGTGGACTCATAAACAGACTTCAAGACACTAAAGTTCAGCCTGTGTATGCAGGTACTTGTTCCTTTCCCACCCTTTTTCAGGCAATAGCAGTTCACTCTACCCATTTTCAGCCATCCTTAACCATAAATGTCTTGGTGAGAGACAGTGGATCTGGTTAGGGTTGTATCCATACCAATATCGATATGGATACTGCTTATCAATACTCTAAAAATAAGGATATAAACTGCGTTTCTGGTTCTATAATGAGGGAGGAGCGTTGCTACAAATGTTCTGATCACCAGAGCGCCACTCTGTCCCTCCACTGATCAAATCCAGGATCCACCGTCTGGAAACACAGCTGTGTGAGAAAGTATTAACACCCACAGCAGCACCATCTGAACAGGAGACTCTCCAGAGTTCAGCAGGAACCAGTCAGGACCGGTTATAAACAGTTCACCATACGTCACTGTTCTTAAGACATTACGATCCAAGGGTCTCGAAGTCAGAGTCTCATGTTGAGTAGTGGCCACTAGTGGTGCTTTCCCACAGGCATAAAGAATCTCTCTACGCTGAGAATAAATGTTTTTCATTACTAATAAAGTGACCCGAGCCAAACCCAAGCTGCAGGACGGCGGGGCTGAAAGCGGCCGAGCCGAGCGACTGCATCACTGCTTTCTGATTGGTCGAAATGTTTCATCACAACATGGAAAGAGGCCGCTGTTTATTTACTGTCTGCACAAAAAAACAACAAGGGAGAGACAAACTAACAACTGGGAAGTGATGAAGTTCCAGCTCGAATGTCTGTCTGGGCTGAAGATAAATTTCAGTGTTAGTTTTCTACGACTCTAACAAATTTATCTTTAACTCTGTGAGAAACGTGAAGGAGATCCAGGACATCACTAACAAGTTCTCTGGGTTCGGTTCTCATCACACAGATAAAGAACGCAGAGAAAACATTAAACACTCAAACAAGACAATAAACAATAAAAGACCACAATAACAAAAGCGGCTCTGAAAGAAGAACTCTCCGCCGGTTCGACTCCATGGACGCGGTTAGGGGACGACCGGCCAGAGAATTGAGTCAGAAACTCCGTTATTGGACTGAGATACACAGGAACATGAGAACCTGATACAACCATCACACTACAGTTTAGATACAGAACGGTTCTGGAGACCTGTGGAGAAGTGCCGGAGGTTCAGGTCGAGTTTGGGCCAGTGTGGAACGCAAGCACATCTGGGAATTGGGCTAGAAGTTCTGGTTGAACAACAGTTTGTCCTGAAAGTAGAAGTTTTCGTCACCAAACCGCACCTTTAAAGCAGGTCTCCCTCATGAGGGTGCACACAAGTGAAGCTATTTTGAGTCGTCTTTGTGGGGGCTGGTTAAAACAACCTCGACGGCAGGCGGTTTCTCCAGGGGCCCCCTTCGACTCGAAGGCGACTTTTTGACCCCAAATAAAGTCTTTCGACTTTCAGCACCTGCTCAGCCAGCACATGGGGGGCATTCACATTCCTTGCTATGACAACAGTTTCTGTCAGATGCAGGTCCATTGCTGTGAGGATTTGAAAGAATTCACTGATGCTGGGTGACTAGTTCTGGGTCACAGACTCCACTGTGAAGCTACAGGATGGAGCTCCATCCCTCCTAAGAGCTTCCACACAGGCACTGGGGGTTGTCATATACCCCTGCAGCCCATCCTGGTCCTGGAGGACCCCCAGAGCTCAGTAAAGGTCTCTCAACAAGCTGATCAGATGTTGAAAGTCACACTAGAATGGACCTCCAGCACCCAGGGCTTGGTGTCCTTCTCTATGGGTCCACTTAGTGGAAGATACACTAACCTGTCCGAATACTTTTGGACACTTTGTGCAACTTTTAGACAGACGGACATAAAGAAAAGTCTAAAACTCCTCAGAGTGTGACCTTATAAGTTATGTAACTAATTTCACCCAGCGTTTTTAGTTCTAGGACTACTTAAGTTTCGGAACTCTCCGTTCCACCTTAAATACTGCTGGCGCTCCATCGGCTCTACGGGGACGCCCCACTGTAACTGCTGTACAGTTTTAAGGTGGAACTGAAATTTTGAATGACAGGCTAATATCTAGTAAAAAAAATCATGAAACCTGTCATGGAAATCCTCAGTCTCTTACAAAGTGCATTTTAGTCACATGTGTGTCTTGAAAGTGAAGAAAGTTGGTATTAAAAAAGGCTTAAATTCATTTTTGAAGCATTTGAGCAAGTTAGCTTAGCACTTACCTGGGGAGGAGCAGTCTGCACACAGTTCACTGCTGCGCCCCCGTTTAGACATCCTCCAGCGGCTCTTTTACCATTTACAACACAAAAAACTAAAAAATAGCAATTTTTTAAAATAACAGCATCGTTGGAGAAGCTTGGTGGGCTCCTTGGTGCAGAAAAATACAAAAAATACGATATTTTGAAGCTCAAAACTGCACCTGGAGGTGGAAACTGAAGTTCTGGAGTCACTAAAGAGCCCCAAAAAGTGTGTCGAGCTGTTGAAAAAGGTTAAAACAGGACTGGAGATCCGTTCTGAGAGTCCGGAGAGAGAAAAGCCGCACTGTCCTGGCGCACAGCTGCGGAAACTCCGCTCTGAGAGCCAAATAAGATCAGAAAACCTGTTTAAAATGAAACCGGAGAGTGAGGGTGCGGGGCAGCGCCACCTGCAGGTCACAGCAGGTACAATTGAACACTACGTGGAGAAAAGTATGGGGACGCTCGACCATTCGACCAACAGGGACTTTGACGACATCCATAGACTTTAATCTGGAGATGTAACAGCTTTCACTCTTCTTTCTACACGATTTTAAATGATGGTAAATTAAATTATTTTTTTGGCCCGAAATATATTTTCATATCTTTCCATCAGGGAGATTTTAGAGACAGACGCCTGGTTCCATTCACCTCCACTGTGAACGGTCCTGAGAAAGGAAGCAGTTCGCACCGAACCGCTGAGCACGACTTTATTCACTTTTTAACACTCTAATTATATGGAAAATCTGGAAACGGAGCCGAGTTACTCTTTAAAATAACAATGTTTGGTATACAATACTTAATAATATAGGGTTCTGTTCCAAACTGTTTAAAACTGTTGACCTGATCGGTGAGGGACTTGTTGGTGTTGGACGAGAAGGTCTGGATCGCAATCTCCGTTCCAGTTCATCCCAAAGGTGCTGGATGGGGTTGAGGTCAGGGC
>JBBPCX010068331.1:0-12330 GCA_037974365.1 Hydrocynus forskahlii | reverse complement strand
AGAGAGAGAGAGAGAGAGAGAGAGAGAGAGAGAGAGAGAGAGAGAGAGAGAGAGAGAGAGAGAGAGAGAGAAAATGATACAGCAGAATTAATGACATTCACAAATGACATCAAAAAGAGAGAGATGCTTTGGGGTGAGAATACACGACTTAGCTGCAACCTCCGTCTTCGCGAGCTCACTAATCATTACTAATCCACCAGCAGAGAGAGGATAAGGCCAGTAGAGTAATGAGGTCAGTGGAGTAACCGGCCCGTCCATGAAGGCAACACGTCTCACAATAACAGACGCAATCAGGACAATGTCTCCATCATCATGGGGCTCACAGTCATTAGAAACAAAGCCATCCAAGGCGAACCCTTACAGTTTTGCAAAAAATCGTGCATACAGTTTTCTCCTTAATCAAACAGCAAAGACAAATCAGTAGTAAGAAGCAGGTGTGAGTCATTTTGAAGAACAAGAACCAAAAACAACTGGTATTTTTGCTTGGAAAAAAGACAAAAACATGGTCATCCTTTACTAGTAACAGAAATATTATCTAAATCTAATGTAAAAGGGTTTTCTGTTCCATGCAGATAAACATTTTTTGTTGCCTTCTGTTTGATAGGATATCCAGTTAAAATGGGAGAAATATTTTTACCTGTTTTCACATTTGAAATAAAATACAGTTTCACACTGGCAAGCTCAGGTGGTCCCTCAGTTCAAGATTTTTGATTACATTTTAATAGCTGAACATATGAATGAAAATATTTGATTGGATTAAACTAATACAATATCTGAGGAGTCAATGCCCGTTCCACCAGTGGAATGACCACTGATGTAAATTTTTTGAGAGATCCTAAAATGGCCAATTAAATACAGTGGCCAATTAAAATCATGTAAATCTTTCCAATATTGCCCCTCCAATCACTCCTTGCATTGGAGCGAGAGTGTTGGCATGTTTAAAAATGATTTAAAAATGAAACAATATGCACAAGATGCTCAGTGCCTTTAAATTTGTCCACACTTTGGTTCACACCCATAGATAACATCATGCAGTGTCAGAAACCACATAAGCAAATTTATTAGAGATCATATGTGGGTCAGCTGGTGGCCTAGTGGTTAGGGAGTTGCCCCTGCGATCAGAAGGTGGTGGATTCAAATCTCAGGACTGCTAGTGGCACCACTGTGTTACCCTTAAGTAAGGCACCACCCCTACACAATGCTCTGACTACTGCTTCACTTGGTGGATGGGTTCAATGCAGAAAGAGAATTTCACATTGTTCACACTGTGTGCTGTGCTGTGTTCACACCTGACTATAGAGGGCCGCTTTACTTTACTTTTATGTTACAACTCAATGTAGTTGGAAGTGAATCTGATGAATTAAGCAGGTCAAGGGGAAAATTGTAAAAATAAGATTTTTCTCCAAACTACCCATTTAAAAAGAAGCTCCAATCATACCTTTTGTGGACAGGCCCTCTGAATGTTGGATCAAACTTGTGTGGCTCACCTGTAACAGAGTAAAAAAAGAAGCTTGATGAAGAATTTTTGACATAATTTCTCTATGCAACAAGACATTCACTGACTTGTTGCATGGCCTGATTATTCATTACACTAATCAATATCACAGTGACTCTACAGAATGGGGTCAGAAATATATACACATGACCAAGTCATCACCCACTGGCTCCACACACTCGCTGAATCATTCAAGCTTAACAAAGCCGTATACTTTAAGCCGTATACTTTAAGCGGTGATCAGTATACTGGTGGTGCTGAATGCTGAGTGCTTGCAACATCTTTATCTAGGCAGCTTGTATCTTCAGGCGCTTTGCAGCCTGTCGAAGTAAAACAATTGTTCCCATTTCTTTAATTTAATCTACTGAATATGCCTATTGAGTAGATTAAATGAAAAAAATGGGAACAATTGTTTTACTTCAACAGGCTGCAAAGTGCCTAAAGATACAGAGTGTCTAGATAAGGGAGTTTGACAGGCATTAAATAGTATTTTTGCACCAACAAGGTAATTCAAAGCAAAATGTAAAAAGAGGGTTGGCTTGAAGTTACATATTCAGCATATAGTACAGTTTCCATTTTTGCCAGAGGCATTCTCAGCGTTCTATAAGAGAGTCACTGTTTCAATACATTTAATCCGTAAAAAAATGACAAAACCTAACAACCAAACATTTAGGTGCAATTGAACTGCTTCTCACAGTACTTTCTCAAAGTGCCAGCACTCCAGTATGACAATGCTGTGTGTCTAAATGAAGTACAGCATACAAAATGGAAATCCTATTTATCGATTCATGGCAGCTAATCAATACACTTAGAAATGCAAGCTCTACAAAACAGTGTAAAAAAGAAGGTACCAGAGAAAAAGTAGGTTAGGGTCAAGCAGGCAGTGTTACAGCTATTAAACTATCAACCCCTGAATGCAGTGTGTATGTATGTGTGTGACTAACGTGCCAATGTGCATGTGTACTGAGAGTCATAGTGTGTCAGGGTTTTTAATTCCATATTTTAATGTTTTATTAATAGAATATATTGTCTCAAATACATGCCATGCTGCCATTAGTATTAGTGCATCTGTGTGTTTGAAATCAAATGAGTCAGAAGGTGCGTCTTTATGTGTGCCTTTATAAGAGGCCAGCAATTTCATGAAATCAGACATGAGGGACTGAACGGTGAGCGAGAGAGAGGGAGAGAGAGAGCGAGAGAAGCGAGTGGGGGGGGGGGCACGGAGAGGGAGGGAGAGAGAGAGAGAGAGAGAGAGAGAGAGAGAGAGATAGAGCGCTGTAGGAACTGCCATCTGCTACCTCCCCATCCACTCTTTCATACGCCTCCCTATTCTTTTTCCTTCTGTTCTCGCTCACTTTCTCTCCATTCTCTTTTCCCTCCCGTTCAGTGTAATCCATTTTCTCACTTTCTCCTCTTTCTCCCTCTGTCCATAATAATAATAATGTAAAATAAGTTTTTGGCAATGCTATGTATTTTTGGTGTCATGCAGTGCCAGAAACCAACTAAGCAAGTCTATTTCTTCACAACTCAGCACGGTTTAAGGCGTGCATGCAATGATGAATAAATGTCTAAAATGGGTCAGTGCATGACACCAAGTATACCATTTTTCTTTTCTAGATGACTAGATTGTTAGTCCCTCAGTTCATACATGGTTAGAGTGTGCCTCTCTCACTTTTCCCGTGCTCTCCTCGTGCTGTGTGAGCGCGTCGGTGGTTGCATTGTGGTGGTGTGAAGCAGTGTGAAAGGCTTTCAGCCCAGCCAAGGTCGCAGTGAAGCACAGAGCTCTACTCACTCAGCCTGAGGGTGAATAGAGGCAGATTAAAGAGCGGCTGAAGGAGCTGGAGAGCTGCAGCAGTGTCCTTGTGCCTCTATCAGCATTCACACTGATTGAACGCTTATCCTGAGTGAGCGCTAGTATCTGACAGAACCCTTAACATCCTCCTCATCGTTCCCCCTTTAAAACACGGCATGCCGTGATCCACACGAGAACTGAAATCTTATCTCGGCTGACTACTCCAGCACAGGTTAGGGTAGAGGTATACAAATTTCCTCCCTTATCTCGAACTAAGACATGTTTTATGTGTAAACTCGTATGTATCCATCAGCTAAGACGTGTTTGCTCTGAACCTCAAAAATGATTATTTCTATAAAACATTTGCTAGAAAGTTGCTATTTAGTTACATTTCTGCCTTCAAATATTACTGGGTAAAATAGATTTGGTTCAAAAGTTGATTGTAACTTAGTATACTCATTTACACTCTAACAGCAGGTTTTATGACAAAGCCTGGTTTTTATCAGTAATTCTGTCCAAATTTATACATTTGACAGAGAGCTTGAAACTAGTATGTCATAATTTAGCCATATCATGACATGAGAACTACATTGGGGCAGCTGGTGGCCTAATGGTTAGGGAGTTACAGTGGCATTAGAAGGTTGTGGGTTTGAATCCTAGGACTGCTAGTATCACCACTGAGGTACCCTTGAGCAAGGTACCGTCCCCACACACTGCTCCCCAAGCTGTGTTCCTGGCTGCCCTCTACTTCACTTGATGAATGGGTTAAATGCGGAGAACAATATCAGGCTGTTCACATTGTGTGCTGTGCTGTGTTCACATATGACAAATGAACACTTTACATTAGCCTTATAGCTCTAGTGCAAAACATTACAAAATATGATTTGGTTCACAGGTTAAGTTGCTCAAAACCTTATAAACTTTACTCATTTAACATTGCAGCAGGCATTATGAAGAAGCCTGATGTCTATCTGTACATTTGTCCATTTCTGTCCATTTTATATCTTTGACAGACAGTTTGAAGCACTTAGGCATGCACAGTGCTAACTGGTGTGGTGTAAGATATCATGAAATGCACTACATTAGCCTCTTAGCTCTAGTGCACAAGTAAAAAGCTTTACATTAAAAATGCTGAACAATAAACATGTCTTGGCCCAGTGTCTACATTTGGTCTACAAAGGGCAGAAGAAATGCATAATTTGAGTTAAATATACACCATAGGGACAAAAGTATTGGGACACCTGACCACTACACTAACAGGGATTTAATGACATTGCATTCACATACATAGACATTAATATGAAGTCAGTCCCCCCTTTGCAGCTATAATAACTTCCACTCTTCTTAGAAGGCTTTCCACAAGATTTATCTGTGGAAATTTGTCCCCATTCATTCTGTGGACCATGTATGAGGACAAGAAGGCCTGGCTCGCCACTCCAGTTCATCCCAAAGGTGTTGGATGTGGTTGAGGTCAGGACTCTGTGTGGGCCAGTAAAGTTCTTCCACACTGAACTCACAGTCATGTCTTTATGGACCTTGCTTTGTGGACTGGGACACAGTCACGCTGGAACACAGTCAAGCTGGAATAGAAAAGGTTCTTCCCCAAAGTTGGAAGCATGGCTGTTTTATCCTAATGTATAACCCTTTCTTCATAACCATTGAACAATTAACCGTCCACAATGCATCTCATATATATGTGTGTGTATGTAGTTTAGAGACTTTGTAATGAACTCTGGGTGACTTATCCTACATATCCAGAGGGAAATGTTTTTTGCAAGGACTCTCTCTGCTTGCAGGAAGAATGTGGGAAAGGACATCCGACCTGGCCTGGGATGTTGAGATGGAATCGAGTCCTCCTTATTTCAGTTTCTCATACTCTAGATTGATTACAGGCAACGCTTAAGACAAGCAACCATGTACAATTGTCACGTACGCCTAGCATATATAAGGCAAGATAGGCTAGTGTACTTGGAACAACCCCTCTGTAAGACTTTGGTCTACTGTGTGACTTGTTCCCTAGCTGCAAGAATAAAACCACCTGTTAATTTTGACTCAGTCTCGTGGTGAGCTTCCTTTAAACAAGAGTCTTCTGGAATTTTCATGACAATGGCGCTCTCCAAAATGTCTTGGTATGCTGAAGCATTAAAATTGCCTTTCACTGGATGTAAGGGGCCAAGCCTAAACTAAGATTTAAGAGGTGTGTCCCAATACCTTTGTCCACATAATATACATGACAAGCTGTAAAAAACCTAATAGTCTGAATTGAACCTGGAGGATCTAATCTGGTACACAACTCTGGCTGGGAACCCCTCAGGATCTTTTCATCCCTGCACAGTCAACTTGGCATCACGAGATGAAATGTGAGTTTGAAAGCCATGTGGCTGGAAGTGCCGAGACGACAGGAAAACAGACAGACTGTATAACTGCAGGAGAGGAAGGAAAACATATTTAGATTTAAGAAAACAGACGTGGTACGAGCATTACTAGTAAACTGACATCAGTACATACATTACTCGTGTTTTCTGGGAGTAGTTTTCACAGTCCGACAGTAATAGCCTAACCGTGTCCAGTACGAAGTGTGCCTAGTTTTTATAGTCAGACATTTGTAACTGTGTACTGCTTTTTAAACTGTAGTAACTGTAGTATTTGCAGTTTTTACAGTCTGACAGAAATAATTGTTGATCCAGTATGATTCTCCAGTATGAAGTGACTTTAATCCACCCAGTTCATACCTGAAGCGGGAACAGATTTAGCAGTCTGACAGGCTGATAACGATGGAATTATTTTATGTACAGTATGAATTGTACAGTCTGACTGTGATAACTGGAGTGATTTTAATTCAGCATGAATTAGTTGTGTTGATCTTTGAAAAGACAAAGCTTAAAGTGTCTGGGCATGACATTTTACGTAATTTTTTCTAGCTCTACTATATTTATCTATAAAAGAAAGACAGCATGGTACACAGTCGGAAGCTTAATGGCACAGTATACCTGCCTTTACCTGGAGCTTTAACTGTCATTTAGCTAGCAACCAATTCATACCACTGACTCGTGCCCATAATAATATTGCTATACTTGCTATATTGCTGTATAATATTTCCATCTTAAGTCACTGCTAAATTGCTGAAAGTGCAGTGAGCAGTGGCCGGGATGCATCTCCAATCCCTCTGGACTGACCTTGGCACATGGAGTGGAAAAGAAAACGAAGGGAGTGTTTCTGGAAGAGTGCCAGAGGCCAGGTTGGAGGAGGAGAAATAGAAATCGAGGCTCCACCAGCCCCTGCCGAGGCCGTCGAGCAATCAGCTTCAAAAGTAGAAAATGGTTTAGATTTGTTTAATACTTTTCTATCCTCTTTACAGTATTCAATTAAGTGTTATTTCAAAGTGTATTCAATATTAAATAGGACAGTAGAGAGAGAGAGAGAGAGAGAGAGAGAGAGAGAAATGCAGTGACAGTCATCAATGAGAGTGAGCGAGCGAGGCACTGTGTCTGTGGACAAAGCGGTCAGGACATTTGGAAAATAGCCCAAAGGCATTGTAGAAATGGCATCATAACGACAGCTCTGTCTGCTTTAATTTCTCTTCAGCGTCCCTGCCTCATCATCTCTTCATCCTTCAGCAAACACTGCACTGACCCAGGAGGCTGAACTGATGTTTCACTACTCTTCAATGAGCCTACAGTGCCAGTTCCTTCACTAAATAATATCCACAACTCCAGCTGTTCAACCAGGCAACAGAAAGCACCTAGCAGTAAGTGTATAAAGTAACACATAACATAACATGACTTTGTGTGATTAACAGTAATCACCCCACCCCATACACTCAGTCAGCCTTCGGTGTCTAACTGGTAACGCATTTTGTCTCTGAAGTTTGCTTCTGAAGTTCTCCGCTGGAAATGAGTAATGTAAGTAATACTGTAATACTGACATGTAATGTCAGCTTACACTAATATGGACAAAAGTATTGGAACGCCTGACCATTACCCCAACAGGGACTTTACTGTCATTGCATTCAAACACAGACTTTAATATGGAATTTGTCCCCCTTCGCAGTTATAACAGCTTCCACTCTTCTTGGAAGTCTCGAGAAGATTTTGGAGTTTCTGTGGGAATTTGTGCCCATTCATTCTGTAGAGCATTTATGAGGTCAGGCACTGACGTAGGGCGAGAAGTCCTGGCTCACAATCTCCGTTCCAGTTCATCCTGAAGGTGTTGGATGGGGTTGAGTGCAGGACTCTGTGTGGGCCAGTCAAGTTCTTCCACACTGAACTCACAGTCATGCTGGAATAGAAAACTTTCTTCCCCAAACTGTGTCCACAAAGTTGGAAGTATGACGTTGTCCAAAACAGTATGATGAAGGATTAAGATTGCCCTTCACTGGAAGTAAAGGGGTCTAGATCAAACTCTGAAAAACAGGTGTGTCCCAATACATTAATCCATATAGTGTATTTCACCAATTAGCATAGTGCAGATGTGCACTAGTGTTAGCATAACACTAACAAACTACCACTAATTTTAGGCGCTAGCATATCAGACTATTTTTTGTAGATTTATAGCCCAAACTAACCTAGCTCTAACAGTCAAGGCTCATCACTAGTGAAACAGTGTCATTTACTGTGTCCCTGTCCTTGTGTTACTGTAACCCATCCATCTTCAGTCTGTGCTGTAAAGAACAAAGACATCAATTGTGCAAACAGCAGCGGAAGAACAGAGAAAATAATACATAGAGGGGTATTTACAGTTCCAGATGTAAGTTGTTAGTTTGAGGAAGAACAGTTCAGTGTGTATATGACTGTGTTAGGAGAAGGAAGAGGTTCAGTTCAGGTGTTGGTTTGTGTAGGTATATTTTAGTTCTGGTTGAGGAGTCTGATGGTCCCTGATGGTCTACATCAACAGTTACAAACCCCAGCAGCAGTGAGCAACAACTAGAGACCAGCACAGCATTCTCACACCGGTTAATGTTGATGTAAACACACAGGCCCCCACCATGAGTTTTTCCAGTCAGCACAGCATATTGCTAATCTGGGTCGTTGAGCCACATCTCCGTAAAAACAAAAAAAGTCTCTGAATTCATGCTAGGTAGACTGTTGGGGAGCGTGATGAGCAGGATAGTTGGCTGGGTGGCTATTGCCTCTGGACCGAAAGGTCACGGGTTCGGGTCCTACCTTCAGCATACCACCACTGAGTTGCTGAGCAAGACCTTTAACCCCAAGTTGCTCCAGGGAAACTGTCCCCTGTAGATACTGTAAATTTAAATGATGGACAGGATTGTTGGCTGGCTGGGTAGAGTTATCTTTTAGTGAAACTTGAACCCCGGCCCACTTGCCGAGCTTCCGCTTCCTCGACGTTCCCTCCTCTGGTCCCCCCAGCAAGCAGAGGTCGTAGGGCATTTCCAGCAGACCATCCTTGAGGAAAGCTTCTTGTTGATATCTTAACTGAAGCAGGGTCTGGCACGTATACAAGTGCCACTGGTGGACTAGTGGTTAGGGAGTTGCCCCTTCGATCAGAAGGGCATGGGTTTGAATCCCAGGACTGCTAGTGCTACCACTGAGGTACCCTTGAGTAAGGTATTGTCCACATATAGTCCTCCCATTGTTCCCGCTGTGCTGTGGTGTTTTTTATGCAGGACTATGAGAGGCCACTTCACATTAATAGCTGTTCTGATACACGTGAGAGAGGTTTTGTTGTGAAAGTCAACTGAAAACTACACTAGTGCACCAAAGTGTTAGACCCAGAGAGGCCACTGCCAACGCTGCACTTTTTAACCACAAAAAGAACAGAAATTCAAATCATTATGGAAGATTGCGGAAAAGAGTAGTATCTTATCTGAGTTTCTGCTATACACACACACAAACATACATATCTTTCTATGCAGCAGTCTGAGCTGGTTTTATCATGTCCTGATTTGTGCCATACACACCTGCTTGTAGCCCTGAGGCTCAGGCCGGATGAGAAAGGTCAGAAGCAGAGCATTCTAATCTCTTCTGCTCAGCACCCACTGTGCAGTGGCCAATGAAACACACACACACACACACACACACATACTTTACTCCCCTATGCCCAAATGTAGATCAGACAAGGCATGTCTGGTGTGTGAAGTTGGCTCATTTAATTTGTAATGGATTTTTATAAACCAATGAAAGTAAAAAAAACCCATTTAAACGTAACACAATTAATGGGTGAAGAATGCCATTTTAACCCTTAAATGACAGAGGAAGCTGGTTAGTCTGTGTTTTGCATCTGTTAAAAGAGTTTAGCTCACTAGCAACTGCAGCAATTAGTGTCTTCTCAATTTTTACAATGGGATAGAAACTGTACCACTGAAAACAACTGGAAACCTTCTCATTTCTGTTGACATTGTATTTGTGTTAGATATTGTCAGTGAAATTCCAGAGGACTCTTGTTTAAAGGATGCTCACTACAAAACAGAGTCAAAGTTAACTGGTGGTTTATTTCTTGCAGCAAGCGAACAAGTCACACACAACAGACCAAAGTCTTACAGAGGAGTTGTTCAAAATCAGCTAGTCTAGCTTCGCCTTATATATGCCATGCGTATGTGACAGCCATAGATGGTTGTTTATTTAAAGAATTGCCTTTAATAATTCTAGTGTGTATGAAATCGCAATAACAGGATCTCAGTGACATTTCAACATCCCTTGCCAGGTTGCAATGTCCTTTCCCACATTCCTCTTGCAAGCAGAGAGCGCCCTCTCAAAACATTTCCCATGGAATAAGAAATAAATCACACACAGTTCATTACAGAGTTTCTAAACTAGGCTCACACATTTATATATATATTGTGAACACATTGTGTACAGTTAATTGCTCAATGATTATGTAGAGAAGGTTATACATAAGGATACTACATAGGTGAAACTTAATAAGAGAATAACAATTCTTCCAGCTGATATCTACATATTAGTGGCTACAGGTGTCCACTAATGATAATGTACAGTACACTATATGAACAAAAGTATCGTGACAGACCTGTTCATCAGGGTTTGGGCTAGGCCCCCTTACTTCCATTTTGAACAATGCCTTGCTTCCAACTTTGTTGGACACAGTTTGAGGAAGAACCTTTTCTGTTCCAGCATGACTGTGCCCCAGTGCACAAAGCAAGGTTCATAAAGGCATGGTTGGATGAGTTCCGTGTTTCAGAATTTGACTGGCCGCACAGGGCCCTGACCTCAACCCCATCAAACACCTTTGGGATGAACTGGAATGGAGATTGTGAGCCAGACCTTCCCATCCAACATTAGTGCCTGAGCTCTACAGAATGAATGGGCACAAATTCCCACAGAAACTCCAAAATCTCATGGAAAGCCTTTCAAGAAGAGTGGGAGCTGTTATAGCTGCAAAGGGGGACCAACTCCATATTAATATCATTAAAGTCCCTGCTGGTGTAATGGTCATGCATCCCAATACTTTTTTCCATATAGTGTCTATCCAAAAGCACCGCTACAGAACACACCTTGATCACACATTATCCTGAGGAACAGAGAGGATCTGATGTTCTGTGGAAGTACTTGAAGGTTAGATTAGCTAATTAACTGCTAATTAACTACCTGCTATTATTTTCCCAAAACCTCAGCTTTGGATTTTTTTTCATGCTTTGTGCAGAAAACTTTCCAAACATAGTTATGTACCCTTATAATTTTTAGTGACAGCACAACGCTTGAAGACACATCCTTAGTTACAAAGTGTGCTTATTTATTTGTATAATAAAGCTTGTATTTGACACTAAAAGCAACATCTGAGCAGAATGACCCAAAACATTCCCTTACAGGACATGAATTCTTTCCTTCACTTGCCACCTTCTCACACACACGTACACACTGGGTGTGTTGTGCTACAGTGCTGCAGTTAAACACAGGTTCCTTTCATCAACTCCCCTTTCAGAGACGCAGTTTTATGGAGGAATACGTGCAACAAATGTGCTCTCCCTCTTGTACTCTCTCTGTCTTTTTCTCTTAGTGTTAACAGAAGTAACACTTTACTCAGAAAGCTCTCACTGAACCTAAAGGCACCTGCCTTAACTCTTACATACCTAAACCAGAACCTTACAGTGGACTTAATGGCTTTAAGACTTAGCACTTGCCTTTACTCATATATCAAGATCAGAAAGCCCACATAGGACCTAAAGGCTCAAAGATCCATCAATGGCCTTTACTCCTATTTATCTAGACCAGAGCGCTGAAGGCTCCAAGACTCAGCAACGGGCATTACTCTTGGGTCTAAACCAGAAAGCTAAGGGCTCCAAGACCCATCAAGGGTGTTTACTCCTATATATCTAGACCAGAAAGCTCACATTGGACTTAAAAGCTCTAAGACTCATCAATGGTCTTTACTCCTATATATCTAGACTAGAAAGCTAAAGGGTCTACGACTCAGCTCTATAGATCTAAACCAGAAAGCTCACACTTGACCTAAAGGATATGAAACTTAGACATCTCCATAAAATGCAACCATGGAAACCATCAGAACGGCCTACTGGCCAGAGACAAGAACACACTGACAAGCAGATGACCTGACAGACATGCCATAAGAAAGACAGGGAGACGGGTAGAACAAGACAGACAGAATGACAGATGAGTTGAAAGACATGCAAAGAAGGTAGCAGACAGATAAAAAACAGAACTCTGTCAGTCAGACAGACGTGTCAGAAAGCGTTAGATGAACAGATTGGAGGAGGTGGAAACTCTTCCTCTTCTATAAGTCACGCATCTGCTGCATCATGTTTTATCAGTGAAGTGAGTGGACAAGAGTTTTAGCAGCTTTTTATAAAGAACCCACTCCTTTCACTCCTCCTCAGCCATCACACCTCGCGTTTCCTGCTGGCCTGAGTCATACTGTCCCTTAAAAAAAAAAAAAGTTTAAAAAAAAAATCGGTAGCTCCATTCAAACACAAACGATCTGTGGTTTTACACATTCTGTATTTTTATAAATACTCATTTCATTTATCTACATACGTGTGTGTGTGTGTGTGTGTGTGTGTGTGTGTGTGTGTGTGTGTGTGTGTGTGTGTGTGTGTGCGCGTGTATGGTGC
>JBBPCX010068330.1:0-10210 GCA_037974365.1 Hydrocynus forskahlii | reverse complement strand
AGTGAAAGTGAACAAACAGTAAGCATGTAGGAGGGCAAACACTGGTTTTAGAGCGGTTTAGATCATTTTTCATTGTTTTCATTTAGCTCCAGATGCATTTCTGTCTGATTCAGCAGGTTCATACTCATGCTAAGTTTCAAAAATCTGCTCCTCAGACTTCTTCAATATCACTGGTGTGGATTTACAAGAGAGAGACTTCAGTACAATACCAGAAATCAGGCAAAGTCAAAACCCAAAGAACATCGAAATCTTAACCAGGAGATGACACACAACTTTAACTATTAATTATCACACAAACCGAACTCTCTACCTCACAGTATCTCACCTGCCTCACTACCTCAATGTATCTCGCCTGCCACTCTAGCTCACTGTATCTTACCTGCCTCTCTACCTCACTGTATCTCACCTGCCTCACTCCATCACCTGCCTGTCTGATTCACTGTATCTCACCTAACTCTGTACCTTTTTACCTTATGGTATCTCATCTGCCTCTCTACCTTACTGTATTTCACCTTTGTCTCTACCTCACTACCTCGACTACCTATCAACCTTACTGTATCTCACCTGTCTCTCTACCTCATTGTATGTCACCCACCTCTCTACGTCACGGTATCTCATCTGCCTCACTCCCTCACTGTCTCTCACCTGCCTTTCTACCTCACTGTATTTCACCTGCACCTCTACCTCACTGTACATCCCCTGCCACTCTCTTAATCAACGAGCAAACAAATATTCTATTCTGTTACTTCTTGCACACTGTACGGGTCTTGCTTCTGTTTGTAGTGTTGTAATCTCTGTTTATCTGGAATATTTTTTTTCTGATATGTTTTACCTCAGTTTAGCCTTTGTAAATGTCTCTCCAATTTAAATGGTTTATAACTTTTTGCACAGTCTAATGGGTCAACTCAGGGTTACACACAAACCAGGATCTGGAAGAAGATTAATCTTGGCAGGCAGACCCCTGTTTGAATTATGACAGTCAAATATTGAAAATCCAAAAAGCCATGATTTTATTGGGCAAACAACAAAGTTTACTCCAGCTGCGTCTGGTAGAGCGAATGCTTTGGGAAATTCCCTTAAACAGTACATGTCCAGATGAGGGCATGGTGCAGGAGACCATCCTAAGTAGTATAAAGACAAAAAGTGGCTGTGTTCAAGGTTTAGTCTGAATTAAATTATAATTAAATTTTGGAGGGGCTTCAGGCAAGAAAGGACTGAAACAAAATATTCTTATATTTCGGCAGTGTGGTCCTAAACAGGACCACACTGTCAAAAAAAGGGCAGATATTTGTCCCCCAGTGCACAAACAACGAAAATGCACTCTTAAAGGTACAACATCATCCAAATGAGTGCCTAAAATATTTTTGAAATGTACAGCAATCACTTTGCATATTTGTGAGGTATTAAAGATTTTGTTAGGAATAAAAAACATTTAGAGTACCAACCCAATGTTTGTACCCAAAAGTCTTAAGGTATTGTGTTGTGTATTTTTAATGCAGTCATGATAGTTTTTCTTAAACTGCAATAGTGTTTAATAAGGAGAAATGAATAAAACATCAAGCCTTGATGAGGAAATGCTGCACAGCAACAGGGTCATAAGTGGGAGCTCATTGTCCTTCTGCAAGGTTAAGTACCATGCAGTTCTGAGACATTTGGTTAAATATGAGCAGTTAAATGTTTCAGGGAATCTCAAATCCTCCTGGCTGCTGCTCTCTGCACTCACACCATCATTAAAACAGGTGATACAGCTCCACTGCCGGTCACGAATACCTATAAATCAGAGATAAGAATTTACTGGCAAACACCCCTTTTGACACATTATGAACCGCTTTGTATATTTTTATTTGTGATTATTGCAACATTTACTATTTTTGTTATCTTATACACCAGTGTAGTAATTACCTATTAAAAGTATTTAAATACTATAAACTATGAAGATATTTTAAGAGCATATTTACTCTTTCAAGATAATTCCAAGTTGAATAAATAAAACATGAAATAAAAACTAAATGAAAAAGTAATAATATTGTAATGATCTCTTTTATTGTATTATTGTATTGTTTTACAGGTTAGTCATTCACTCTCTAAAGCTTTCTCAGACTTGTATCTTCTATGTCTATAAATCTTTCTATTGCCTAGTCCACACATATGCGGGTATTTCGTTCCTAAAACACACACACACACACACAAACACACACACACACACACACACACACACACAAACACACACATACACACAATCACTGTTCGAAAATCCCACGAGAAACTAAAAAAACACTGTGAAGAGAAAGCTGGACCAACAGGGATATCCCTGACTGGACCAACAGAAGTATCCCTGGACTGGCTTGAAGAAAGTTACTACCAGTTCTGGTAGCATATCAAGGGTCTCATCCAAAACTGGTGACACTGGCAGCGGGGTTGGCAACTGTGTCCCAATAACTGAATAAAACTTCCTTTCCAGTCTACTTCACATTCTGACTGGTGGTTGGTGTGGAACCCAGACATCTAAGTTCAAAATCTGACTGTTGACTTGATCTGAAGGTTCTACCGGAATTTGAGTTGCAGTGTTTCAGAGTTTGGCAGTCGAATGCTCTGAGGTCTCAGTGGATGACGTCCCAGTGGAAGCTTCAATTTCCAGTTTGTGTGTGTGTGTGTGTGTGTGTTTGTGTGTTCGTGCTGGATTTAATCCTAACATTAACCTGTGAATGCACTAATGTAAACAGATGTCTCCTGTCCATTTCGCTTACCTTCACACAGGCCATCCCTAGCCTACCATCTGTCAATCTCTGAGTTTGCCCAGAGTGTGTGTTTTTTGTGTGTGTGTGTGTGTGTGTGTGTATGTGTGTGTGTTATCGGCATAGCCTTCTGATCTTTTAATCTCACTCTGTAAGACACTATTCTCCCCTAACAGCATAATTAAAAGTAACACTGAGAACATCCCAGTGAATAAACAAAGAAGAAAAAAATGAACTGTGACTTAACTTTCACTGGTTAAAGTGAGGCAACTGGTTTCTTGACCATTTTAATGTAAACTCAGTGTGTTACAGTGTCAGGATATATTGTTGCTGTAAGAACAAATCCTAATATCTCAATTTTTGTTTCTTTAGTTTTTAACATTTTTTAACAAAATTTCTGATAGTAAAAAAAATAATTTTACTTCGACTTTCATTATAAGTTAAGTTTTTTTTCTTTCCTGTAAAGTGGCCATTTGGGAGATACAAGGATTTATTCTGACAAAGAAATAAAAAGCATGGAAACACTGATCTGAGCCTGTGGACAGGCTATGAAAAATAGGGACTGTTCCTGGGAATGCCCTCATGTTTAACTGAGAACTGAAAACACTCTGAAAAGAAAGAATGACGGACAGATCTTTCGCATAGTGCATGTTTAGGATAAAGGCTGGGAGGCTGCTTCATTTCACTCTTTCTACTTCTAAGCACTTGCTCGCCTAATTTCAGTAAAACAACTGCTGTTTTTGCTTTAATCCCTGTAAGAATAGTGAAAAGGAAGGAGATGCTGACAATGGAATGGGAAAAAGAATGATAGAGGGAGAGGAGGAAGGAAGAAGAAATGATTTTGAAGTCTGGCCATTTATCATTCTATACAAAACACAAAAGTGAGGTGAGCAATGGGAATCTGCTGACCAAAGTACTTAATGTAATAGTGCGTTCTTTATTATTAAAGACTGGACAGGAGGGAGAAAAGAGTAGGATAAATTAAAGTAGTAAGAATAGTGAAGTGAGGAGAGAGATGAATGAAGTGGAAAGGTAAAGAAAAGGAAAAGAGGATCAAGAAGGAAGAAATGCACAACGCCCCCCAGGACAACGACCGATGCTTTGCATGCGTGCATCCCACACACACCCCTTTGCCAGGTGTAGACCGATGCACCCCCAGCATTAAAAATGCTTCCGTCGCCCCTGCATACAATGATCCATTTCATTTCACACCAGACCCACTTGGAATTAATGACAAATTTATCCAGATTTTTTGTCTGTGTATTGCCCTAGCCTGATATTAATAACAGCTTTTTTGGATTAGCAACTACCAAGACTCTTGTGATTTATTTCACTGTATACGTTTTGTACTTTAAAACAATGGCTTTGCTAACTCTCTTGAGATTTTGGATGCATTTGTACTCATTTTTGTTCCAATAGCCAGACACATCAGCATTGGCCAGGACACTTAAGAAACACTGGAGAAAATGAAATTGATCTGCGAATTTGGTTTTGCATTACCTGAGTCATCATTTGCATTTTATCTCCAAAAATCGAGTGCAAAGGTAGTTCATGAATGATTCATTACCTGGATGCACATCTCCGTCTGAGGTGCTCTTATGATTCCCCTGGTTTTCCCGACCATGTTTTTCCTGAGTTTTAATCACCAGCACTTGCTGCTCTTCTTCTCGCCTCTTCAATTAAACGTCCCTCCCCATAACTTAGGGAGATCTCAAGATTTCAAATTGCGATCCTGAGCTGGCAGTAACAGCAGGCAAGGGAGGCTGTAAGACTAATGTAAATGTAGCCACAGACCAGTCAGAGTGCCCATACTGACCCCAGTCCACCGCAAAAATCATCTACTTGAGGCCATGATGAAGTTGTCACTTCTTATTCTGTCTCTCATGTGTGATGCATTTTAAATGGTTCCATTTTTACTTTAGGAATAAAGACAGAATAAATATGTCCTCAGGCTGCATAAAACTGCATGTCTCCAGGCTGGGGGTTTTCACAACCCAGATGTACCAGAGTACAACTCACATTATGTGAGGTTGCTATGAGTTTATGAGGTCTTTTGGGAGATAAAAAAAAGCTTTTCCTGCTCACTCTTTTGTTTGCATCTTTCATGGACACTAGAGGTTCATAAGAAATTAATGCAACATCATCCAGTCTTCCAAGGCTAGATGATCCTAATATGAAGCCCTTCGCCCCTTTTGCTTTTTGAACTGCCTTTCACACTCAGCACATCCCTGCTATGATTAATGCTAGTTAGGCTGTTATAATGAGGCTGATTAAGAACGTACCTCTTGATGGCAGAACTGGTTCTTCACTGGTACACTGCTTCACGGAAAACCAGGGGTGCAGAACCAAAAACTTTAAATAGGCTCTTCACAATTTGAATTACTAAAACAGGTCCCATAATGTTAGTATGCACACAGTCACTTTCCTAAGGACATGATTTATATACACTGAAACCAGGGCTGCGTCTCGAACTGTATGCTGCAAAACGTAATAGTGTGCAAAAATAAATAAAAAAATAGCACATATCCATTTAATATGCATTCAGTGAGTGTGTGATGCAGCTCAGGTTTCATGCTGGGGAAAATGCTGTCCCTGCAGTCCCAAAGTGAATTGCTCTTGCTTAAGTGAGTCCACGTCGGTCAGATTTAACTTAACGTTCAGGCATTTTGATACATGACTGGCTGCGGCTGTGCCAAGTTTATTCCGCTCTCTATTTCAGACTGGACATGAACGAAGGACATTCTGCTCTGACGGAGCATCTGGGCTGGCCAAGGGCACAGCGCTTCATTATTAAGGCTCACCTCCAGGTATGCATGACGCAAGCCGTTAACTCCCCAAATTAGCCAAAAGCAATTTGGTTAAGCATAGAAAGGTGAAGGAGGGACAGAAAGAGACATATTACACAGGCGAGGAAGTGGTGTCAGGATAGAATAAGAGGATATGACACCACAATTTTCCATTTTACAAATCACAAACTACTTCAGTTCAAACACATTGATGAAATGATATATAAGCCTATCAATCAAGTGATGCAACGTAAGAGAAAATAATCCACCTTTTATTTTCTCTCTTTTTCCTTGCTTCTCTTACCAGGTATCCATCATCAGTCATTCGGAGAAAAAGGCTGAGACTTATTACCATTGTTTGGCCATAATATTTGAATACACTGAATACACAATTTTGTTACTGGTATCTTATTTTAATGTAATATTACGGTAAAATTACAGCAAAAACTATAAAATCTGCTACCTATACCATGCCTAACACAGCTTGACAAAATAAGTGGATTCTGGCCTATTTTTATATGCAATATCAGGCCCAGGTTGGCCTTGGGTTTATTAATGAGGGTTTTTTATATTGTAGATTTTGTACACACACACACACACACACACACAGCACACACACACACACAGCACACACATACACAGCACACACATACACAGCACACACATACACAGGGCACATCTCTCTTCAGTATCAGTTGTAACCCACTGCAATGAGTTTATGTGAGCCCGTAGAAATGTGCAGTCATTGGAGTCATTTGCAGTAGATAAAAGGCAGCGGAGCTTCATTACTGATGAAACTGAATGATCATTACAGATGAAACTGAATTAAATGCCATACTGACATCAGCTTGTCCTCCAGCTCATTATGTCTCACCTGTTTGGGTACAGAATGGCTGCACGGGGCAGTACTATACATGACAGTGATTACTGTGGTTGCTGTGATTAGAATGTGATTAGGACATGCTTGCAAACTCTGATTTAGTGCCTTTTAAGACTTTTACTGCAATTGTAAAAGAAATTTAATACCAAATTTGCTTACAAATCCAATACAACCTGTAAGCAATATAAAATACACCAAGTACAAAGCGGAACAAAGTGATAATCGTACTTTAACAGTACCTTAAATACAGTCTTTTATTTAAAGAAAGGAGAAAAAGAACATACAAGACATGGGCTCTTTAAACAAACATGAGAGGGTTGTGATGAGATGAAAATTAATGAATTGTGGAGGTGCTTAATGTGTTTATATGTGATGTGTGGGCTCTATGGATTCATTATCTCTGCTCCTGCATGAGTTCAGTTGATTATAATTGCTCTACATACTCCACTGGTCACTAGACACACAATAACAGCCAATGTCTTTACTATTTATCTCTTTAATTGCATTACCATGTCCTTGGACCCATAAGTGTGTGTGTGTGTTTTAGTTAAAGTGTTTTCATTTTGACAGGTCAGGTTAGAAGATTTTAACCATTATTGTACCTTTCACACAGTTCATGCTGTATGTGTGTAAAATTCAGCAAATACACAGTCAGTATGCTTAAAATGTGCAGAAGTGTATTCTCTGTAGAATGTGCGCATTTATTCTCAATCAGAAAATCAACTGTCAATTTATCTAATAAATCAATTTAATAAGTCAACTATCACCACATCACGGAGTGGTGGTGGCCTAGGGGGTTGGATACTTGCCTCTGGACCAAGAGGTAATGGGTCCGAATCCTACCTTCAGCATACCACCACTGGGTTCCTGAGCAAGACCCTTAAACCCAAGTTGCTCCAGGGAGACTGCCCCCTGTAGTTAGAGAATGGAAGTCGCTTTGGATTAAAGTGTCTGATGAATGCTGTAAATGTAAATGTAAATCTTGAGGTGTCAAAACCCATGTATGAAATTGTACATGAATTAAAATCTAAATTATGGATCAATTAAGTCAGCTTTGTTCATTACAGACTATTTTTACAATCCATTAATAAGAAAACAAAGGAATGCTGCTTATGAATTAAACGTATACACCCCCTAATCACTTGACACTAAATAGCCATTTTTGGGTGAAATCCATTTTCAGTCGTCCTTAACCATAAATGGCTTGGTAATGGACAAGAAGTTAACACCCCTCTCTGTGGTTTAGTGGTAAAATATGGAGCTGAATGAGGAGAGTCAGAAGCATTAGTTCGATTCTCCATGGTGAGCAGAATTTTTTAACCCCAAATTTTTTGCCCATAAAATCAACATTTGGTACACGTTTCTAGCAATCATGCAGTCATTTCTTGCAGTAATACATATTGTTGTAATTGCTGCACTGAGAACAGTCCATCATCCAATGAACATCTGCACAACAGCAGTCCTGCAGTCTGAAACTGACCAATGACAAACAATAGTTTTGACAATAATTTTGACTGGTACTGCATATTGAGGAATCTCATCATGCAAATCACTATATGCCACTCAGCAGAAGTGCTTGAGAAGCAGCACACATTCAAGGACTTGGGAATTTAGTAGCTGACAATGTAGAAAGGAAAATCGGCTTGCATTCCATAAAAGTTATTAAGGAACCTGTTTATAGAGTCTCTCCTTAAAAGGCTCATATTCTATATTTATATTGTATTTTTTCTTTTATTTACATTTACATTTGCAGCATTTGGCAGACGATCTTATCCAGAATTACTTACATCTGTGATTTCTTATGATGTTGGTGTGAGTCTATTCCCCAAAAACAGTGGTAGTTCATTTGTACGTAGCAATTTTCCAACCTCTCTGTATGGTTTGTTATTGCACCCATAAGACTGATGTATGTAAAGGATCAGAATCATTTCCAGGCTGAAATGTAGGATAATCTGCTATGTGCAGTCTGAAATCCTCAGGGAAGTAGAGAAAAGTAAATTTGTTCTTTTGGAAATGTAGATCTGTCAGAAGTGTGAAATATCCATTTGCTTTGACAGCCAAGAATAGCGCAACCTTTAATGGTCCTCCACTCCAACATCTCTTCTACTACTACTACTACTACAGACTGTCTGCTGGAACACTTGTAGTCAGGTCCCTTAGAAAAGGGCAAGGTTAAAATGTAAGTCAGGTATATACATGCATTCATGTTTCTAATATCACAACCATGATGATTTCAAAAATAACTGTTTTAGGTTACATACATTAACACTATGGACTAGGGAGTAAGTGGTATTTATTTTAATGTTAACAGTGTTTACAATTCTTTTTTTTTAAATAATTTTATGCATGATTTGATTTGTCATTGTGGTCTCACAAAACCACTGCAGTTGTGTTTCTGTTGTGGTAAATGGCACTTTGATGGCACTTTTTCATCCAGATAATATTTTAAATCCGCTGTTTAACTCATGTTTAAATCAAGATTTTGATGTTTGTTTTATGTTCTTTAAAATTTGTAAGAAATTTAATTTAATCTTTTTATTTGTTTAATTTCTAAAGACCTTTGACTGACCCCAGTGCCCCCTACTCTATCATTGTTGGGTTTGCAAAGCAGTGAAACACACATATAGTTGCAGTTGCAAACACTAACATGTTATAAGTTCTCAACAAGAAAATTGTTGTATAAAAGTGTACACCTCTATAAAATAGAGAGTGAGAGAAGCTACAGCTGCTCCAGTGTCAGATGAAATGTTTGCAAATTTGTCCTACTGCCCAGCTCACAAAAGTCACAAAATGGTCTACCAGTCTTCGGAGGAACCATTAGATCATCGGTTCATCAGGACCACATGGCAGAAACAACCAGACAACAGGGAGAAGAAACATCCAGACAACATCGCATTGAATCATAGAGGCAGAGGAAACGAACATCTTTCCCATCCAGAGGATATCAACTAAATTACAGAAAGAGAAGTAATTCCTCCCAAGATCTAACACATTGAACAGTAAATGAATGGAGAGCATCCAGAGAGCATCACACTGAACAATAAATATCTCTCTGTTGTCATTACTCTTGACAACAGAGAGATAGAGTGTATCACACTGAATCATAGATGGATAGAAGGAAACCAGAGAGCATCACATTAAACAATGGAGGATAAATAGCATCACATCAAACAACAGAGGATAGAGAGCATTCAGGGAACACTGTATGACAGGGGGATAGAGAACATCTCACTCACCATGAGAGAAGAAATGAAGCTATTCTTCCCATCTTAAGAGCATCACTGAGAATGACAAATAGAAAAGAAACTACCAGAGAGTATCACACTTAGCATCAGATACAGTAAAATTGTGTCATTACAGATGTTGTGTCCAGAAAGCATGATATCATCCTGTAAACCTTTGCTTTTAAAGAGGACTTTATTCTGTTCCTCACAGAGGCTGAATGGGTCCCTCAGCATAGAATGCCTGACTTTGGATTGCGTGTGTGTACGTGTCTGTGTGTGTTTGTAGTGTTTGCTAGTTAATCAGCTTAAATCTGAGTCCTTTTTGAAGTCGCCCCATCTTGCTTTTAAATGAGCTCACAAGAGATGAGTGCACTTCCAGTCATCTGCCTGACACGTGGCTTTAACACTCATCTACCGCTCTTCTTTTTTCTCTCTTTATCTGCTCATAGCCAAATATCACCCACACATCACCTTGAGAAAAAGGCTTTCAGAATCAATTAAGACGTCTCACACACACACACACACACACACACACACACACACACACACATTTGCAAGGATGTTCCACTGATTTGTGTAATATTG
>JBBPCX010068329.1:0-12330 GCA_037974365.1 Hydrocynus forskahlii | reverse complement strand
TATATATAAATAAATAATTTTTCTTTAATTGAAGTGTATGCATTTCTCTGTAACTCTCCCTTTCTCCCTTCCTACACCCCCTGCCCCGGCTCAGCACCCTTTCCTGCAGTTTTTAATCATTCCCAAGGTTGTGCAGACAAAGTTGGACCAAAAGCAGGCTTGTTTGATTGAGAAGTCAGATCACAACAAAATTGTTAGAACTCTCTATGAAAGCATGGTTCAGTACAAACTATAAATGCACCGACTGGGTTAGTGCTTTTCATTAAAATGTAGTTCTATTACAGTTTAATTAAACTTTGACTTTTACAGATATATTGTTTTTCCAAGCAGTGATGAGTATGTGCGTGTATGCAAGGCACTGATTTTGAAGTACCCTTTCTTAAAGGACAAGGCAATGGTTATGTGAGTTTTGTAAAATTACAATGTTAAATGTAAATTCTGGTCCCTGCATAATATTTTAGTTGCCCACTACATATTTATCTGCTCAGACAGTCTGTCATTTATCTGCTCAGACAGTCTGTCAGTCTGTCGATATTGCATGGCTACTCATTCTGACATGAAAAAAAAAAGAGCAAATCAGATTTTGTTTTAAGAACACGTGATTTTTTAGAGGGTGTAGTACCACTTGTGTTGCGGCTTGTCATAAGTAGAGCTCACAGAGAAAAACATATAACTATACAAGAACTAAATGTTGAACTGAAAAATATGTCTTTCGGACAAAATGATAGAAGAACTGACAGAAGAACTTTTACAAGACTTTGGCTTTGCAGGATCAGCCTCACAAAAGTGTTTATTCCGCCTGCTTCCATTTTTAATGGCTCACAGGGTACCTGAAGGTTGTGGCTACTGGCAAGTGTATTTATTATGCTGAGAAATTGGTGATATAATAACTGCACCAGTTGTTAAAAAGGAGTCTCTCTTACATCTTGATCAAATAATATTTACATTTTTGAGTGGTATGGAAAAAGAGTTTGGGAATGTCATTACGCCTAAATGCCACTATTTAATCCATTACTCACGTTTGATGTTGTACTATGGGCCTTTAAGGCCTTTGTGGTGAATGCGGTTTGAAAGCAAACATCAATACTTTAAAGAGGTGGTTAGTTCTTGCAAGAATTTTGTATTTATTTATTTTCCATTAACAAACAAAGGCACAATGATACAAAAAGTGAAACTAAATTAATGATACAAAAAGTGAAACTAAATTAAGATACAATAATCAAAACATCGATTTAAAAAAAAAAAAATCTCAATGAAGATAAGAGATGAGGAATTCTCAGACTACCATGAACCTCTTGGTCTAACTATTTACCCCTCAGCCAATCCTATCCAAGACAGTGTAGGAAACCTGCTATTCAATAGAAAGGAATGCTTATTCAAAGACAAATCTTCCCTTAAATATAATCTCCTGTAGACTGGTTGGTAAGTGTTCCATGACAGGCCCCCACATCTCTTCAATCATGGCACTATCTCCCCTAACCACTGAAGTTAGTCTCTCCATAGGCAATATTTTGAATATCTCTCGATACCAAAGGGAAACTGATGGGGGTCTAGATTGAATCCACTCAATAAGGATGCATTTTCTAGCGAGTAACAGGAGCTTATTGCAGAGTAGAAACCGGTTTGCAGTTAAAGCGATGTTCTTCGCTGGCAAACCAAATTAAAAAAAAAAGGGTCCTTGGCAAAGTTTAATTTAAAAATATTCCCCAGCTTCTGTGCTATCCCATCCCAAAACTTTTAGATAACTGGACAGTGCCAAAAACAATGCATAAAAGTTCCAATTTCACTCTGACATTTATTGCATAATGGCGAGTAATTATTATTCATCTTATTTAGAATCCGTGGGGTGATGTATAGTCTAAGTAATAATTTGTATTGCATTTCGATAAGTCTGTTGCAAGTAAATACACTTCTAATAGATTTAACTGTATCTAACCAGTCATCATCAATATACTCATTACTGAGATCCTTCTCCCAAGTACGCCAAATATGATCGATATCACACCGACCCATTGAATAAAAAAGAAGGTAAGCTTTTGAAATCAGGTGCAGTGTATTGGTAATTCCCAACAGAAAATCGTCCAAATCAGAATATACCGGCATTCCACCAAGAGACTTGAATTCACCAGAGTAAACAAAATGGCGAATCTGAAGATAACCCCAAAAACTGCGCTTATCAAGCTCAAATTTGTCCCTCAGTTGGTTAAAAGACATTAAAGTGTTTTCTAAAAATAGATCACCAGCCACTCTTATACCCTTTCCATGCCATCTATGAAATAAAGATTTTTGAACCCCAGGGAGAAAATCTCTATTACCAGTCAAAGGTAACCAGACAAGAAACCTTTTCTCCCTGTGAATTTCATAATGTCCTACCATACTTTAACTTTATTAAATATGATAGGGTTGTTTTTAATTTCAGGCCACAATCCCTTGCTGCTCGTAAGCAAGCTTAACAAAGAGTATGGCATTGCTGCCCATTCGTCAACGCAAGGCTGGGATTTCAAATAGGATTGCAGCCAGTTAAAAATTGTATGAGTATGGCAAGCCCAGTTATAAAACTTCAGATTAGGTGATGCCTGTCCACCACTATCAACTGGCAGTTGTAAGATCTTCATCCTGACCCTTGGCTTTTTCCCTTGCCAAATAAATTTTGAAAAACTTCTTTCCAGATCTAAAACATTCTTTTCTAGGAAATTAAGTTTCCAAAGTTCTGATAGATCAGGTGAAATTCGAATGCAAGAATTTTGTAAATGTTTCATTCACTTTGAGCAGTTGCCATCAATACAGACAATTTTCAAATATGTTGGAAGAGTATGAGAAAGTTGTTGGATGTGGTGTAAGCATGCTTTTACAGTCTTTTCCTGCTGCACTTTAGTTTTCTTTAACTGCTGAGAGGTACAAGCATTGATTTTCGTGATTTAACGCTCCAGAGAGTACCAAAAGTAGTAATACATAGTGTTAAGTATGCTGTTAAAGATGTTTTTGTTGTGACTCACATTCACCCTGAAGACGTTCCATTGTTTTTCAGATCAGATATATTGTAATTGTATTGACAGACTGGGTTTTGTGTGGCAAATTATTCATTCCTTTGTCATTCTCTTATCATTACTTTGCTTATGAAGTGAAATGTGATGAGGACTGGACTGTCCTAGATCCTCTTGAGATTGCTGATCATCATTCATTGGACACATACAATGTGGATGACAAACTGTTTGTTACTTTGCAGTATTGCTAAAATGTGTAAATGTTTAAAATGTGTTCTTTAAAAATATTGGTAAAACTGTTATCAACATGAAATAGTATTGTTTGTATAAGAAATCGAATTATTAAATGATACTGAATATGACTTGTTTTCTTTGTATTTCTTTTAGAAAAGAAATGTTATATAGGTACATTTTTGCCACTTAAAGGTACAAAATGGCTTTGTCACTGGGGCTGTACCCTACTGAGACACTATTGTACCCTTACAAAAGGTTTGTACTATCATGTAAGGTACATAGTCGTTCCTCAGGTGTACAATAATGCTCCCTATAAGGTACAAATTTTTGAGGTACAATTTTGTTCCCCTCACTTGAGGTACAAAAAAGTACCTTTGAGGGTACCACCCAGTGACAAGATTTTGTGCCTCAAAAGTACAATTTTGTATGTTTTTTTTGAGTGTGTAGTGTTAGATTCTCAAGACATTTTGAAATAAAGAGGAGTGGCCTTCAGAAATAGCCTGGAAACACCTTCACATCCGTTTTATTATGGACTAAGATGTCATTTTTAAGAGGCCCTTTTTAAAAAATGCTGCAATCAAATTTCCTATTAATCATCATCCTCACACTCTATCATATTCCTTTTGCCTCTCTAATGTCAGAATCTCAACAAGGGGTGTAATAAAAAGGAGGAACGTTGACACATGGTTTAGTAATGCCTTTTGTTTAAAAGGTGATTATTTAAAAGCGCTGCAGTTAAATATCTCATAAATCAGCATTCTGGCTCTCTGTCATACACTCTTTCACCCACCAATGTCAGATTCTTGAGACGTTTTGAAATAAAGGAGGAGCCTAAAAAGAGCCCATTAATTTATTGACTGATGTCAAATGTGTCATTATTTTTTAAAATATGCAGTACAAATTCACAGATCAGCATTCCAGCCATTTAAGGTATAATGGAATCTATGAATAAGTAGCTGTAATTCCTCTTCATGACTTGTCTAAGTGCCTGGATATCGAAGCATCACTGCAAAGCGTTAAAACTAGATAACACCACATTTTTTACACTACAGTATAGCGTTTTTCAGCCATACAGAGAAACTTATGTTACAATCAACGCCGGAACCTCAACACTCTAAACTCGCCTAACACCAGAATGTTAACTGAATTTGCTGTGAAACAGTAAAACACACTTTATGTTGTTTTATTCATAATGAAATAGCTGTTTACGGCGCTCTAGTAAAGTGCCTTTAAGGTGTTTGTTGTGAAAAAAAATCTCTTGACTCAGATCAGTGAGAAAAGAGAAACACTGAACACTCTGTTGGTTACAAGCTTGTGGTTTATTCTCTTTGCAAAGAGGGTTGCTATCTTCATCAGAGGAGAAGTGACTAGACTTGGAAACCCATTGAGAAATTGAATACAAATCTCACATGTCTTCTAGGTCGTCGGTCATCTGAATGTTTGTGGGGAGCTGGACACTATTCATCCACTGTTTAGCCTATCCTTTTTTGTAATCATGGCTTTCATGCATGTCAACAGCACGGTGCAAAAGCAAAAAAAAAAAAATGGTTCCCATTTATAATATTTGTAAAAAAAACTCCTCAAGTACCAATCCATTGCTGACCAAGCCGCATGTTCGGTAAAATGAGATGTAATGCTATCTAACATTTGAACAAATTGGGTAATATTATCCTGAGGATCGGGAGCCAAAACACGGCAAGCATCAGTGGTTAAATTTAAGGCTTTACACATACCTCCCTCAGCAGCAAATAAAACATCTAATACATCTCATTAGATTTCTAGATACATTGTTTAACCCTCCTATTCTGTTCATTTAGGCTTAACTATCTTTGTGTTCCCGGTCACTTTTAACCAGGGACATTTTAGTTTATAATAAATCCATGATAATATATATATTACTACCTAATGTGTTGAAATTTTCTACTAACTCAAATGTATGTGAACATTACAAGTTTTTAACTTCCATTGGCTATTTCACCTAAGGTCATACAACTTGTTTTTTTTAGGAAATAATATTATAGAGATATTATTTTGACTAACACATACTAAGATTAAACATTTAGAACTGTTTATCACAGAGTACCTAATTTCAATGTTTACCAAGGACACTGTTTTTAAACCATTTAAATGTTCTTAAAAGTGGCACAAAATAACATGTCGTGTTCCCAGTCAGAAGTGACCGTTATGATTTATTTAGTAAAGACAAAAGACAAATGTGTTTTTGTGGTTGCTAAGGTATAAAAGGTGGTTGCTATGGAATTAGGGTGGGTTGCTAAACAGTTTTTATAGGTTGCTATGGTTTAGGAGGTGGTTGCTAAGTCATTTTTAGGCAGTTGCTATGTGTAGGAGATTGTGGCTAAGGAGTTTCTAAATGGTTGCTATGGGATATGTGGTTGCTAAGGTTTTTCTAGGTGGCTGTTTTGGTGTAGGAAGTGGTTACTAAGTAGTTTCTGTGCAGTTGCTATAGTGGATGAGGTGGTTGCTAGGGAGTTTCTAGGTGGTTTCTATGGTATATAAAGTAATTCCTCGGGTGTTGCTAGATGCTTGCTGTGGTGTAGGAGGTGGTTGCTAAGTAGTTTCTAGGCAGTTGATATGGTATAGGAGGTGGTTGCTAGGGAGTTTCCAGATGGTTGCTGTGGTATAAAAGGTGGTTGCTATGGTGTAAGAGGTTGTTGCTATGTAGTTTCCAGGTTCAGTGTTATTTGATCCCCTGCTGAATTTTCAAGTTCACTGAGGGTCCTCAGGAAGCACAACCTGGACTGTAATCTGCTACTGACCTTCTACCGGTCGTCCATCTGACATAGATGAGCCTGCTGACGTACTGTATCACAGTATGGTATGGCAGCTGCACCATGGCAGACAGGGAAAGGCTTCAGAGAGTAGTAAAGGCAGCACAGAAAATCATTGGCTTCCCTCTCCCCTCCCTGATGGACATTTACACCTCGCGCTGCCTCAGCAGAGCAAAGAACATAATCAAGGACAGCTTCCACCCTGGCTTTGATCTGTTTGACTTGTTGCCCTCAGGGATGTGCTGCAGGTGCATCACAACAAGGACAAACAGACTCAAGAACAGTTTTTTTTCCCAAAGGCCATAACCACTCTAAGGTCACACATGCACTGACCACACCGTCTAACCCCCAACCCCCAGACTTCCTTCTATCCACCAACTGTGCAATATTTAATATTCAATATTCAAATGGTATTGAAAATACTTTGACATTTCTGTGTACTGTGTAATAATTAATATTCAATATTTAACTGTGCAATATCTGTATACTGTGCAATAACATCACTCTCGTTGTCCAACGAGATTTCACTATCTGTATTGGTTTGCACCGCTAAGTAGCCCCTACAATTTCGTTGTATGTTTTGCATCCTGCTTCAGTACAATGACAATAAAGACATATCTATCTATCTATCTATATAACAATGTTGTTGATTATAAATCCAAAGTTTATATTTGTTTTTCAATGTGCTATAAATCCATCTGTTCTTTTTTCAAAATGCTACAAATCCATTCTTTCTTTTTGAGGCAAGAGAACATGCAGTAGTAAACAGCTAAATAAAATAAAGAATAACTTGAAATACATTATGTTAAATCTAAACAAATAACAATTAAAAATAAAATTCATACAAATGGACAGCTAGTTCGATCTTAAATTCAGAACCATTCAAAGTACCCATCTCAATTTGACAAAAATATCCAATCTCTGATTATATGTAATATTTATAAACTATTGTCAGTGAAACGTATTGTCTCTGCAGCGACTCTTCTCTCTCCATGTTTCTCTCTTTCTTCCTTTCTCTCGTCTCCCTCCTACCTGTTTCTCTCTAAGCATGTCTGATGTGTCTTTAACCCCCGCCCCTCCCCCTCCTGCTCAGTGTGGACCCAGACCCCACCACAGATCATGTACTGGAGCTGTTCTTCAGTACCATCAAAAGTATTTAAAACAACCATTTTCAAAAGATAGTTTAACAAGTGAGCAAATCTGTGCTCTTCAGGGTGCCGCCATGCTGGACACTCTGATTGGTCTTGAGTTCTTTTGTTGCATTTTACCAAAAAACAGGTATAGTGCTGATTGCGGTTTGGGAAAGAACTGCAATTTGCAATCCATTTTAGACAAGGAAATACAACGATTTGGCATGAAACGATGGCACAGCATGTAGGTTCAGTACACAACAGAATGGCATGGCAATATGAGGGGCCGTTTAGGAAATATTTCAGACTTTTGATACACAAACACATTTGAAACACATACACATATGAAACTGTCACGCATGCATCCATACTACTTGTCACAGGACGGTCCGGTTGCGACCGAGAAGGAGAGAGGTAGGCACAGGCGCGGATTTCCATGATAAGGGGTTTATTTGTAGGCAACACAAACAGAACACAATAACTGAAAACTAGGCTCGGGGGCCAGATGAGAGGACGAGGGGGTGAATGAGGAGAGAAGGGTAGATGAGGAGGAGAGAAGAGTAGATGAGGAGGAGAGAAGGGTAGACGAGGAGGAGACACAACCAAACTTAGGATTACAACATTAATGTGACTAAAACATGGCTGGGGACAGAGCCCTTCAAATACCACGTCCCTGGGCAATGAGCCCTTGAGTAATCGTCCACAGGTATGGACAGATTTAAGGTCCAGCAGCGCACCCAGTGGCCGCAGCCTGAATCGTGACACTACTGAAAACTCACACACACATATATGAAACACTCATACAGATACAGGTGAAATGGACTTACACACACACACACACACATATATGAAACACATACAGATACAGATGAAAAGGACTCACGCATACACATGAAACGCTCATACAGATACATGTGAAAAGTATTTTCTCACACTCACACACACATGAAATGCTCATACAGATACAGGTGAAATGGACTCACGCACATATGAAATGTTCATGTGATGCATGTGAAATAGATTATTATGTAAAAAAATGTTTTTAAATAAAATTCATATAGCATAGTGAAGCTTTTCACATGTTTAGGTGCGTAAAAACATTTCAGTATATCCAGAAGGTGTTTCACTATATCTGGAAGGTGTTTCAGTATTGAACAGTTGGCAATGCATTCTTAAATCGTAGCAACTGATTACAATTGTAGCTAAAAATATGCTTTCGCAAATTTTGTTCGTTTATTTTGTACTTAGCTCATTCCTGGGTGTTTGGGCTAATGAAGACATAATACAGTTCTTCACTGATACACGGCAATATATTGAGGTAATACAGAGAGAGAGAGAGATGATGTTGCTCTTGGAAGACTGTACAGAGAGCTGGGTGACCAAACTCGAACCGTGAGCGCATTTCTAAGTGTGCTTCTACCAAAGAGCCTACACACAGAAGTAGCATAATTACGCTACAGTCAGTCTATAGGTGTCTTCGTCATCTGTTGCATTGCTATGAGAGAGGTGTCCTCTGCTCTAACAACACTGGTACCTCCACTTATAGAAAGTAATCGCCCGATTCTCCCTCGGTAAGACATCTGCTCAAATAGAACACTGTTTGGCCCTTGGAATGAACTGGGAAAGAATTTCTGCATGTCTTGGCATTGGCCGACGAACGCTTTACAATCACAGAGAACGCCTTGTAGTTTGACCAATTTCTTACACTGTCTTATCTGAGTATGCTGAAACAGCAGAGAAATTTTACAGAATACACCAAATGCAGGTGAAGCCGACATAATTGGGAGTCTGCCTTCTCGAGGCTTACACATCCAGCGCTGGCGTGTACGAATGCGCCTACATGTCGTTGACCATATTGGATGCTCCTTCCGACGACGCTTTGCCATACGACGAAGAGTTTGCCTAACACCATTCGTTTGCCTAACAAATTATGGGAAGAGCATCACGTTTATATTTAGCTGATGTCCTTACATTCAGTGAATACAGGGACACACCCCCTGAAGTAACTTAAGGTAAAGTGTCTTGTTCAGGGACACAAGGAGTAGGACTTGAACCCATGTCTGTTGCTATAGTCGAGTGTTTTAACCGTAGGCTACTGGTGACAATATGTACCACAGCTAAGCAGCGATTTTTTTTTTTATTCACAGGCATTTGGATGGAAACCATTCAATTAGTGAGATGGCGAATGTTGTTTCACGGCTGTGTGGATGGATACAGTAGGACCATCTCAGGTGTTTGGACAACAACAGGGCAGCAAGTGATCTGCACCTTTTCCAAGAGGGAGTATGTAATTTTGGTTTACCTTCTAGGATAAGGTGCAACCATAGGATGGAAAATGTTATGGTGGCCAGATTTATGCTGGACAGTAGAGGAACAGGCAGAAGAAGTGTCCACAATCAAAGGATTGAAAGGCTTTGGGCTGAACTAAATCGTGTGGTATCTTTTCACTACAGCAATCTTTTCACTCTAATGGAAGACCACAGGATTTTACATTCCCTAAATGAACTTCACTTATTTTGTCTGCACTATATATACTTACCACGTATTGACAGAGCTGCTGTAGACTTGTGCTGACGGAATTCCGCGCCGGCCCAAATTTACCTGACCGGCCCAAATTTACCATCGGCCCACCCGGTATGCCCATTGGCCAGTGCAGCACTGGATGAGAGTTATGGAACTGATCCAGATGGACCCCTACCTGAGCTGGAAACTGCAAATAATGTGGAAATTCCAGAGAATACCTTTTTCATTAATTATATAAATATGAATACCATTGAACAGCTATTTAATCCACTTGAAGATGATGGTAACCATGGTATTAATTTGTTTTTAGCCCATCTTAATTTCCTTGTAAGGCAGTTAAATGACACAAATTATCTAGACAAATTCTGTCTAGATAAATCTTTATTAGAACAGTCTGAGGTTGTTTATGTTTGGATGCTCCTTTTCAAATTGCTAACAAAATAATTGTGAGAGTCTGTGGTACTGAACACAAAGCCTTTTTGTTTACATGAAAAAATAATAAACACTCGTTTTCATTTTGGCAATAGTCCTTGTTGGTTTTAAGATGTTCTGCTGCTGGAGAACTGGGTTTGAAATGGGCCACTAGGTAGTAGCACAAAATCAATTGTTCTTTTTTTTTAAATTTTACTCAGGTAAAGTGAGTAAAAGAACAAATACAAAAATACAAACAGCTTATGGGAACAATAACACTAGCTGCACCAACAATATCTTTCAAAAGTTCGATTTGTTTTTAGTTACATCTGTCGCATTTTAAGGCACATTAGAAGCCAAAAAAATCTTGTGACAGATCACTGATACCCTTCAACTATACGAACTATAAATGAACACTTTGGCCCTTTCAACTATTAGAGGAATTAAGGATTAAAGCTTGAAACAAAAGCATACCATATCATTACAGCATACCAAATCCTTGTGTGTTGGCTATAGCAAAATTCATGTTGGTCTTGAAAGCTTCATAGGCACTGTGTAGTGGAAGGCACAAACAATTTACACATGTATTGGCCGGGAAACGTGGAGCTGAGGCATCATGTGTAGAGTTGAAAACTTAATTATGGAGGAAGTCAGTGGATGGCTGAGGGCTTCTTCAACACACTTTTTTATCTTCATTACCCATGAAATGCTTTTTAATTGAAAAACCCAGCACTACACTAATACACTGATAACTTACTTCACAGTTAATTCTGCAACAATAACATTTTATCAGAATGTCCCAAATAATTTATATACAAAACATATATTACTGTACATCAGTGATGTTTTTCAACTTGCCTTCTGCATCTTGTAAGTAATCCTGCCAGAAGGCAATGGTTCTACTCTCCACCATCCACCTGTTGCTCCCACACTCTGAGAACCGAATCTGAAATCGGTCATCCAGGATGCTGGATTTGTTGCAGAACACCAAGTGTTTTCATCCCTTCCTGAAACCTATATATAAATAACAATATACAGTGACGTCACAGCAAACTTACAGTGGTGCTTAAAAGTTTGTAAACCCTGTAGAATTTACTGCATTTCTGCATAAAAAATATGGGGACACAGTTAAACTAATGGGTGTGAAAATCTGATGTTTTAGGTTTTTATTTATTTAAAAATATAGAAAATTGAAATCATTCACAAACCAATGTTCATCTCTGTGATGGATGATATCAGTATGTTTACTAATATAGTAAAAGTGGATGGGGAGCAAGAAACTGATTTAAAAGTAACCTTTCAAATGGTCCTCGAATTCTGTTGATGACTTGAAACATGAAGTTGTCCTCGACTAACATTTGCTTGTCATTTAGAGTCTTCATTGGTCGAAGACATCCACAGTTAGTAAGGTAGTCCAACAGAGGATCTATTGCACTGGTCAACTCATTCATAGTTGCTGATTGTAAAATCTGAAATTATAAAACCAAAATAAAATTGTACACATCACAAATTTTGCAAAACAACCTTCGCCTTCTAAAAATAAAAAGGCAAGTTCAGCTGGTGGTTTTGTATGTTGGCTGGTATGTCTGATACATACCTTTTTGATTTTCTCACGCAGCTCAATGTCAGCAACATCATCCAGAGTAGGTTTTGCAGTCTTTGGGCTTCCAGACAGACAAGAAAAAAGGGTTGGTGACAAAAATCCAGGAGCTGGTCCTTCATGAACCAGACTGACTGCAATGGCTCTTCCTGCAACAAAGCATCTGTCCTCTCTAAGCGCTGAATAACAAAAATGATGAAAACCAAAAGGTGTACATATAGTTAATATCTAAAGTACCCAAAGTGCAGGATAAGTTTAAATGAACATGCAATATGTTACAATAATATATAACAGCGACATAAAATGCACATAAATATTTTAATATTGTCAGTTGTGACTATGACTTTGGTAAAAGCATTTACCTTGAGAATCAAGTGCCAAATTCTTTCTTTCTTCTGCACCTTCAAATCTATCGCCTCCCCAGTATTCCCAGAATCATCAGAAAACTTCACGCTAATTCTGTGACAAGGGTTGTAAGATGACCTTTTAAAGCCTCTTATGGCCCCATCCAGAACAGCAAATTGATGTTATACTTGATGGTTGCATTGGCATTTATTTGTGCTGCCAAGGTGTTAAGTAGTTGTGGTCCTAAAACAGAGCCTTGTGGGACACCGTATTTTACTTTGGTGGGGGCTGAGGATTCTCCGTTAACCCTTACG
>JBBPCX010068328.1:0-12332 GCA_037974365.1 Hydrocynus forskahlii | reverse complement strand
GAGTTTCAGGACAGTGTGAGAACCAGAGGAGAGTTTCAGGACAGTGTGAGAACCAGAGGAGAGTTTCAGGACAGAGTGAGAACCGGAGGAGAGTTTCAGGACAGTGGGAGAACCAGAGGAAAGTTTCAGGACAGAGTGAGAACCAGTGGAAAGTTTCAGGACAGAGTGAGAGCCCAAGGAGAGTTTTAGGACAGAGTGAGAACCAGAGGAGAGTTTCAGGACAGTGAGAAAACCTGAGGAGAGTTTCAGGACAGTGGGAGAACCTGAGGAGAGTTTCAGGACAGTGGGAGAACCAGAGGAGAGTTTCAGGACAGTGGGAGAACCAGAGGAGAGTTCTAAGTGCTAAACTCTTGATGTAGGGAGTAGTGCAAGAAGACAGAGAGGAGATACTCTGCGTTAGGAGAGGAGAAACTGTCTGAACAGATGAGTCTTCAGGAGGTTTCTGCTGCTCTGGTCACATTTGGCAGTTCATTCCACCAGTAGGGAATCACGAATGAGACCAATCTGGACTGGAAACCACTAATGAGACCAGTCTGGACTGGGAACCACGAATGAGACCAGTCTGGACTGGGTTTGCCTTGTGTGTAGGGATGGCAGAGCCATCAGAGACCAGCTGGTGCTGGTTCTGACACTGGCCATGGTGGAGTGTGATTGTTTTATGCTCGTCAGACTGAAAAAGCTGGGAGTACACTGGCCTGTATTGGTTTGAGACGGACTGGCTGGAGTAACACTAGCCCGTGCTGGTCTGAGACTAAGAAAAGCGGGAATTGCTCTGGCCTGTGCTGGTCTGGTACTGGAAATGGATGGAATAAACTTACATGGGCTGGTCTGAGACTGCAAGAGGCTGGAATTACAATGGCTTGTGCTGGTCTGTGACTGGGACATGCTGGAGTGCCACTAGCTTATACTGGTCTGAGAGTGGGACAGCCTGGAGTACCACTAGCTTATACTGGTCTGAGAGTGGGACAGGCTGGAGTACCACTAGCTTATACTGGTCTGAGAGTGGGACAGCCTGGAGTACCACTAGCTTATACTGGTCCAAGAGTGGGACAGGATGGAGTACCACTAGCTTATACTGGTCTGAGAGTGGGTCAGGATGGAGTAACACTGGCTGGAATTACAATGGCCCCTACTGGTCTGAAAGGATGCAGGCAGTAAATACACTGGTTTGAGACTAGAAAGGCTGGAGAAACACCGGCTTGTGTTCTTTTGATACAGGGGAAGCCTGAAATGCTTCTTTTCAGTAAAATAATAGCAGAGCATAGTCATTTATCTAAAGTGTTTTATTGAATAGACATTACTGTCATGCTGAGATGTTGAAACATACAAAACAAAAAGGCAGTGTGCAGCATGAAGTAAAAATACATTTTAGTGATAAAACATTTAGTATTACATTTTCACACCATTTTTAGAAACATAGAAATAAGGCATTAAGTGTGGAATGAAAGGTGTAACATTTACTCCGCTAAACATTTAAAAACATTGTCCTTTCAAGACTGAAAAGTTAACAGTATACAGACACAAGTTAAGCAGGAGCAATAGACAGGCCACCAAGTGGCTGGGCATTTCTTTCCAGGTCAATTTTCAAAAACTTCTCAATGTAAAAAAAAAAACAAAACAAACAAAAAAAAAAAAAACAGTAAAATGTAATCAATTTAAATAATCTACATATAAAACTGGTAGTAGTAAATAAAGTACACTTTTAAAAACCCTTCAATTAACTTCCATTAAAGAATACAGACTATTGTTAGGCTTACTTAAGCAGGGAATTTGATCCCTTTCCTCACATTAACCAACACACTGTAACAATGGCAGTAAAACAAAACCATGTACTCTGAGTTATATCTGCATGAATGAGTTAGTAATGTTGAGCTATGGATAGCTTAATTAGTACAAAAGGCACAAGAAATAACAGCTGAATAACCCTGACACAATAGGTTACAAATACTGTGTAGTGTCCTTCTGTTTAAAAATGTGTTGAGTGTTTACAATGCAGTATGTTAGTGTGAAAGTGTCAATATTAGAAGTTTATTTTTTATAAATCAGTGAGTTAAGTGCAAAGTACAATATCATTTAAAGTGAAGCAACATACAGTTTTGCTCTGGTTGATACAGGTGTTCAGTGGCTTGGATTATTTACAGTGCTAACAGTGTATATTTTTTACAGTAAACAACAAGGAAAATACAATTCAAGCCAAAATGGCTGGGAGGTCCCTCTTTCCAACCAGAGGAGTCCCAGACTTCTAAAAATGAGGGCACCCTCTTCATCTGTGTCATTCATTTAAAAATGTTGCTGAAGAACCTCATTTTATACCGGAGCTTAGTAGGGTTGGTCAATATGGCAAAAATATATTATCACAATACTTATCATCATCATGATGCACTTCACATCAGGTTATTTCATCTTCCTGAGGTTTGAAGTTGGAACAGCCAACATGCACAAGTAGTGCTATATCTAATAGTATAAAAACGATACAGTGACTTACATACAGCATTTCATATACTGTGCAGCCCCATATTCAGGGCTAATTACAACATCTATGATTCCTGGCATTGATGGATTTCTTGTGATCCCTTGACAAGGCAGATCCCTTTTACAGCTACGCTCCTCTTTTTTGATGGAACATGCACATGCAATTGTTTAATACCCACAGTATGCTCAGAATGGTGTATCATAATTTGTCTTGATGATCAAAAAATACACCACGATAGTGTACAGTCGTTTTGTTAGTGTCACTCTGTTACGACGGGGATGTCGATTTCGATTCCAGACATTTGTGATCTCGTGGAGTAGCGGTGTCCAGCGTACCTCTGTGAGGGAGCGTAGCTTTGAGAGGGGGCGTGTGAAGGGGCATAGCCTTGAGAAGGAGCATAGTTTTGTGATGGGACGTAGCACTGAGAGGGAGCATAACCATACGCCTGCGAGGCTCCTACTTCAGACCCGTATCCATCAGGGACTGACATTTGGGCCATGTAGACCTGGGGTGGTACCGGTTGGCTAGGCATAGACTGGGCATAGCCTTGTGCTGGGACAAAGGCTGGGGCATCTAGCACAGCAGGGGGGAAGGTCTGAGGCACGTAGGTAACAGGCGAAGGGAGGCCATTTGTCATTAATGGCTGGGCAGATAGGCTGTTGGTCATGGTGGGCACCTCTGGCAGAGGCAGCCAGAACGGTGAAGGCAGTTTCTTACACATGCAATACCACATGAACATCAGCAGGGCAGCAAGGATGAGACCGCCGGCGCCACCAATTGACACATACACGGCAAAATCCACAGCGAACAGGTTTTCGTAGCGGGCATTTAAGTCTTTTGTGTGGAAGAGGAACCAGACAGATGGCGGCATAGCGATGCCTCCTGCCAAAAACAGAAACATCCCAGCCACCAGGTGGCAGCCCGAACTGTTGACCAGGCAGCGGCTCTTCTTGATGTCATCCGGTTTTTTAGAACAGCACGATGTCTTGCACATGCCAGTCAGGCTGATCAGCAGAGCCAGGCCGGAGAAGAACAGAGCTGCGGAAAGAGATTAATAGTCTGTACTCAGTTCTGTACTGTTTATTTTTATCCCTCCTCTACTGGCTCAGGGAGGGTTCTAGAAATTAGGTGTACAGATGAGCAGGAGTCTGGGAATGTTTCACAAAGCAGGATCCCTCAGTTAGTAAAATAAGCTATGAGAAGGGAAGGTACTTTAAAAATGGACAGTCCAAACTTTGAGCTTCGGTTCACTGAGAAAGCCGGCTTTGTGAAATAAATAAACTACTGTAAATTGATTAATGTTAATATTCTATATGTGCTGCCACTAGAGTTTTAAAACACACTGCAATGCTGCATTCTAACCTACTGAGCACATGCTGGCCAACAACACAGAAAGAAAGCATCGCTGTGACTGTTCTCAACAACAACCAACCTGCTGGCAAGCAAAACTGCAGTAGCCTGAAGTCTAGCTGGTCTACTTTAGTGTACCACTCTGCATCAAAATAATAGCATCCTGTGAAGCCCTCTCGACGGACACACTTGGTCCACAGGCCATCGTACACGGTGACGTTTTTGGCATTGCGGTTAAATGTGAGCAGGCGAGTGGTCCTCCATTGTGGGATCACTGTGGCAACGGCTAAGGCACCCACGGAGAGCAGAGCGATGATGAATGCAAACATGTTTGTGGCGTGGATGTCACGGCAAGACATGGTGGGCAACTGTTATGACATCAAACCTGAGAAAAAGTAGACTGGTGGGTTAGAAAACAGTTCATGCTAACATTTTTAGGTGAAATGCATGCCCCTAAAGTAAGAAACAACGTAAACCTGGAGGAGCACTGATTTCTTTACAGCCAATGACCAATTTTTTTTTTTTTTGCAACAATGTTGCAACAAAAGTAACATTATTCTTAGTTCAAAACTGGGCAAACAAGCATAAAAAAAAGAATCAGTCCAGTTTAAATGTAAAGAATGAAGTTTTTTTTTTCTTTTTTTTTTGCAACAATGTTGCAACAAAAATAACATTATTATTAGTTCAAAACTGGCCAAACAAGCAATAAAAAAAAAAGAATCAGTCCAGTTTAAATGTAAAGAATGAAGTGCCGTAAGAGACAACTGGCAGCTTAGAACAATTAGCCGTTCATAATTATTCATAAACATTTTGGTAAAAGTGTTACTGCACTACAATGTAAAAAGCACTATATACATAAATTAATTTAAAGTGAATTGAACTGAGGGGGAAATACATCAGTGTATGTCTATTAAATAATACCACTGAGTAGACAAAATATGAACTGTCTCTTCTACATGAAATCCTCTCATGGAAAGCATTCTTTAGTTTCTGTATCCAGCCTCTAATTAAGGACAGTATGAGAGCAGATACACAATGACCACAAACAATACATCTCTGTCTGTACACTTAACAACAGGATAACTGTTATAGGGGTTCAACTTGGACAAAAAGTCTCAAGTCTTTAACACCGTTATTATCAATGTCAGTCTTTAACACTAATTATAAACATTAGTCTTTAATACTATTATAACAGTTTAACACTGTTACAGGTTACTATACATTTAATACATACATCAAGTTTATTTATATAACACATCATCATACACAAAAAAGTCATTCAATGTGCTTTATAGAAATGGAATACAGTATAAAATAGAATAAAATAACGGAAGAAAAAGGAATACATAAAAGAAAATTAAAAGTGCAATAGTAGTGCAAATGTTTAAAAGAAGACAGATGACAACAATGCAGTTTTTAGCAGATCTGATACTATATCTGTAAAATAGTTCTATTTACCTTTATAAGCCAGTGAATGTTTGTAAATATATAGTACAGCAGTCAGTGTTGAGCTCCTCAAACTAGACAGATAGATAACTTTATAAAACATCTTTGAGGAAAATGGAACCAGTTCTTTCTCTTTCTCTCTCTCTCCGTCTTAGTCTGTCTTAATTGCTCTGCTTTTATAGCATCTTGTTCTCACTCCATTTTCTTTCTTCTCTCATTTTCTCTCACTCATTCTGTCTCTCTTTCTTTCTTTCTTTCTTTCTTTCATTCTCTCTCTTTCAATTCTAAAGTGGTTGTCTAGACAGATGAATAACTTTTTAAAATGTTTTTGAGGAAAAGCAATTCTGATAGAAACTCAGTTATATTATTCCACAATAGTTTGTAAACATTAGCTGGTGGCTAACAACACTAGCCAGGGTGCTAACGTTAGCGCGAAGTTTAAACCGAATAACCTGTTGCTGTGCGTTTTTTCTCGAAGCTGTTCGTGCTGTCTGTCCTGCCAGGCCACTCACCTGTATGAAAGTAGCTTTAATGGCTCTGTTGTGGTGAGATATTGTTCATTTTTTTCCGAGTTTATTGCTCCTCCGCTCCACACACAGTAGATCTGAACGGGACTTCCTCAGGCGCGTACACGGGAACGGGAGGGGTCTGATGTCATGCGCGTTCACGCACAATACAACTTACAGGCTACATAGCAACCTTTATTCTGACTCTCTCTCTCTCTCGGAGACAGTGGGTATCTCTCTCTCCCTCTCTCTCGCTCTCTCTCTCTCTCTCTCTCTCTCTCATTATCTTCATTCTTTCTCTTTGTCTTCAGTTCTCTATTTTTATATTATTTTTATATTATTCTCATCCCCCCCCCGCTCTCTTTCTCCTGCGTGTTATTTGTATGATCTTTCTTTTTCATTTTGCCTTCTTTTCTCCTTACTTCTCTCATTGGATTTATTCTCTGATTTTAAATGACTTCTCCCACAACCTCATCAGTTCAGTAGAATTACCAAAGAACATTAAAAAAAAAAACGAAGAAAAAAAACTACATCCTAGCTGAGTCCAAGGTTGAGTCCCTGAACTTGCAATAAAATACCTTCTCTGATCTCTCATTAATAAAAGTAATTGTAATATGTCATCATACCAGCTCAGCATTGCGTAGGTTTAGTTTTTGACATGTGCATCAATCACAGTTCTGCCTTCCATTCTCTCTCTGCAGGAACACGTCCAAGTGCACACGATTTATAAGTCTCCTGGTTCCCAGCCTCCAGAGGATTACATCCCTCCAAGTAGGTTCTGCCCTCTCTTCTTACACAGCAATTAAATTAAGCAAATAGCATTACATAAATATGTTGCTTGGGAGTTATGAAGTAGATGGTGACAAATGATTGTGGAGTAAATACTTAGACTGTAGACCAACAACTAATGGAATTTAAAGGATTACTCAAAGGAATACAGCAGTTCTCGTTCAAGTCTCTCCCTGTCACATTTATGCTGGGATTTTAAGGCATTTTTCTGTATTTAGAAAAGATCTGAATATCTGTTGACACACTTAGGACTTCCTCACACTGGGCCGGTTGCTCTGTACTGTCACCTCCCCAGTCCCACGCTGGCATGTGCTCACATTCCGCTAAATGGAGGACACTTACATCATCACCTTTTAACTTATCCTTTTCGTCCAATGAGCTGCCAGGTTTATGGAGTGAATCCCACACCTTCAGACACTGAACCTGTAGTTTTACAGCTCCTCACTTCCTTCTTCAGCTCTTTGATGTCAAAACAGTTATGAATTTTTCCAAATATCTCAGAGCTCTCAGACAAGTCCAAGTTTTTGGGCAGCTGGTGGCCTAGTGGTTAGGGTGTTGTCCCTGCAGTCAGAAGGTTGTGGGTTTGAATCCCAACTGCTAGTGTCATCACTGAGGTTCTAGTGTCATCACTGAGCAAGTTACCATCCCCACACACTGCTCCTCGGGAGCCCCTCATTGGTGGAAGCCCACTGCTTCACTTGGTGAATGGCTGAAATTCAGAGAAAGAATTTCACACTATTCGCACTGTGTGCTGTGGTGTGTTCACGGGAGACTATAAGGGGCCGCTTTACTTTGTTGTACCAATATTCTTTCGTCTGCCCAAATTTCCAACAGACACTACAAGGAGTGGAGTACTAACTTCTTCTCTGGTAGAATCCTAGTCTTCTAGCAGCTCTTAAGTCTAGGTTTACTAGTACGAGGAACGTGTTTTCCTTGTGGATTACAAAGCACAAACCTACGTCCCTCTGGATAAGAGCATCTGCCAAATGTTGTATATGTAAATGTAAACATACACCAGTGGACCGTCCCTCTGCTGCCATGTTTGCCAAATGGAAGAGTAGCATTTGAGTTCCGTGCTCAAGAACGATACACATCTCATGTAATCACCAAGTCCAACTGACACTTGTCAAATGAACCGAACTTTGGGAGTCAAAGATGTTTACGTTTACGGCATTCAGCAGGCGCTCTTATTCAGAGTGACGTACATCAGTGCTTAAGTAGTGTGCGTCTGTTCTTCATGCCTGTAAAGCTAGACTCAGGTCAACACCTGCTTTTAACCAAGTTACTACCAGCTAAGTTACACACCTTAACAAACCCTGTCAGAATAAAAAAGTCAGAGGTTCATACACAAGTAAGGACAAACAGTTAAGAGGGTAAGGGCCTGAGGTTTTTTAAATATAAAAAAATGATGTATAAGAGATAAAACAGGTACAGTAGGGAATTTACACTGTATTCTTTTGCACAGTATGTATTAAATTAACAGCATCCAACTAGTGCTCTTCTAAGACAATGTGATTAGACTAACAGGTTAAAGCTAAGACAGTGTGATTTGACTGACACGTTAAAAACAAGCACAATTCATGAAGAGCCAATATTCAAGTGAGTGCTGTACACACATGTTAACTAGAAAGCTTCTCTTTAAAATAGAGGCTCAGTTAGTCTTTATTTAGAACTGATTTATCGAGGTATTTGTATGAGTCGTAAGGAAATAAGCAGACAACTCTTAGGTAAGGGTTGTGCTAAAGTTTGTTGCATATTATATGCAAATAAAAGTTATCTGAAAACAATTTAATGGTAGTTATTGGTAAATAAAGTTATAATGGACTGTCAGCAAATTAATGATTATTGTCTTGATAAGTTAGTTTCTAGCTGTTGGCTTGATAAGTCTTAATAAGAGTTAATAAACAGTACTGTGCAAAAGATTGTGCCATATAACACTCAAATAACAGTATTCTAGAAAATGCTTAATTACAAAGGTTTAACGAGGGTCATAATGTCATAATGTCAATACTGGGGTGTTGACTCGAGTCTTTTCAGATTCCCTCAGTAGTCTTTATCACTTTACTTTCTATTGATCGCCTGTTTTTGTAAGTGACTTTGTCATATGGCTAAATGTAAATGAACTGACTAAATGCTTTGATTGCAAGGGACCTCATGGGCCTCAATTCGAGCTTCATTCACATTCACATTTAGCAGTCTGAAGAAACTCCACAAAGGGCATCATTCGGTGCATCTGAAGAGTGGTGCTTTGTATCAGTGACGCTGTTTGTCCTTGTCCTCTTTGAATCATTTAACAGTTGGCCTTGCAGAGTCATCTTTCCAGAGCCCTCTTCTCTACCCCAGAGCAGGTCACAAGAGGAAAAAGAGACAGGTGCGTATTGCTTAATATACCACTATACTTAATGTACCGATGTACTTTTGCTTTAGTTTGCAAACCCAGTTTCCTTGAGAGCAACAGTTATTATGAAAATAGTTGTACATGTTTTATTGTCTTTTGTTTAGTCTTTTTTTGCCACTTTCTAATTACTGAGACCATTACTACAACTGGACCCCATGTATAGAGCTCATGCATAGCCTAGTGGTTAGGGCGTTCGCACTGCGATCAGGAAGTCATGGGTTCGATTCTCAAGACTGCTAAGCACCTCTGTGGTTCCCTTGAGTAAGGTACCGTCCCACACACTGCTCCCCGGGCTCTGTGTTCCTGGCTGCCCACTGCCTTACTTGGTGAATGGGTTTAAATGTAGAGGAAGAATTTTGTGCTGTTCACACTGTGTGCTGTGGTGTGTTCACATATGACTGAATGATATATACCATGTCTATGTAAGCTTGTAGAATTTATGATACCCTTGTAAGAAGTGATGTTGGCATGTATACAAGAATCAACATTTTGACGTTTGTATGTTTCAGGTGTTGAGAAATTCCATCCAAGATGAGACAAAATACATTGAGCTAATGGTTATTAATGATCACCTGATGGTAAGTTATGAGGTCGACATTCCTGCATACCATGCTTTATTATCCTGTGTTTCTTTAACTTATAGTGACACGTCTTTATTTCTTCCAGTACAAGAAGCATCGCCTTTCAGTCGGACAAACGAATAACTACGCCAAGTCGGTTGTGAACATGGCGGATTTGGTAAGTATTAGGTGCTTTCTTAAAATGAAGTTGGAACGTGGAGAAAAGAACTGAGTGGGGGAGGTTTAGGCCTTAGTTTGATAGTGGATCACCACACGGTAAGCTAGTGTGCATCATACATGCATAAACAAAATACACTATATTTACATACAGTCTGTTAGACAAATCTGGACTTTGAGAGGACTGAGCTATGAGTAATTTCTTGCCATGTATCATCAAAAAATAGGCTCAACAAACATGGTGAAATCAACGTTATTTTGAGTGTTTTTGTGGATTGGTCAGTCCAAGAACTTTCATTCATTCATTTTCGCTTAATCCTTACTAGGGTTGCGGGTAGACAGACTGCTTCTGAGGTTACTATTTTGCAGCATATTATGATTTTAAGGCTACTATTTTATTTAGAATATTATATGACTAAATTACACTTTTTATTTTATTGGATGGTCGCCACCTGACATCTATATACTCTGGGAGGCATAAATGCCCAAAATGAAAGCAGGGTTTGGTGCATCCATTCGGATGCACTAGGCATTTGCCTACAGGGAAGGGCAGGAAAATGTACCAAATGATTGTCCCGAAGGAGAATCTTTTAAAAAACTATGTCATTTTACCAAGTCTTCTGTGAGTTCAAGCGCTTGGATTGGCTGAGGAATATGTCAGTCACTGCTTAGACTGCCCCTACCCCTGCCTCATCCCGTCATTAAGCCCCTCCCCCAACAGACCGACTGAGCAGTCGAACTGTGAGGCATATCTGATAAAGATACCGCAACTTAGTGTGTGGAATATTTACAAATCTCACTGGTTAAAACCCAATGGTTTGAGAAGTTTTACCCATTTCCTAAACTAAACATGGTCTGTCTTTAGTGACTTATGTTGCTAAAACAAATAATGAGAGTAGATGAACATAGAGGAAGCCTAGAGTTGACAAACACAGATAAATTCACAAATCTGGCTGGAGAGTCCCCAGACATCATGGAGCAAACTTGTATTCTTGTAACTGTGTTCAGTGTATTAATAACTTTTAAAACAAGAGCTTCTTGGCACTGTATTTGCTGTAAAATCTGCAGGTAAACACACACTTTCTCTTTGGATACATCATTTTAGGGCTGTTTCTATGATTGCTTCCATGAACACTTTGGACTGATACTGTTTTAAGAAGACTCTAATGCGTAGGTGTTGAGTAGTGTACTATGGCAACACTAGTAGATGGGACCATGGCTGGTCTGGATACAAGTGGGTTTTTTTTGCCATAGTGAAAAATCTTATGTAACCTTCATCCCAGGATTGAGGAAAATATCAATCTCTATTCACTCTGATGTTTCAGTCTCTCCACTGTGTCATTGGCCTTTTGAAGCTGAACTAAAAACAGGCTCTGTGAAGAACCCAAACCGCACAGGCTGCTCCATCAGAGTTTTTCCACTTGAGAATTACAGCTACAGATACAACCACAGATCACACACACACACACACACACACGCACTCCCCCGGTGAGAGCCAGTTGCTATTCGGCTGTGCCCGCCTGCTGATCAGTATGTCAACACCAGGCCCCGAAGCTGCTCCGTCGGTAAACAAAAACAAATCCAAAGTCGTGATTGGAGTTCGGTTCTGTGGCTTAAGATGGAAGATCATTTTTGCACTTGGACCTGATGAACAAACAGACGGGAAATGTTTGTAACATGTTCTGTCGTAACGGACGTGTCCTGTCACAAGCCAGGGAGCGGTTTATAGCACATCTGAAGCTCCAGAGTGGTTTTACAGATGTGCTCAGCAGGCCGCTGTGGGCAAACGAGTCTTCAGTTTGTGCCAAATTTCACACTGACTTCAGATTGATTTTGGACTTTATCCATATCTGATCTGTAAACTGTACTAGCTAGCACATTCTATCTAACTGAAGGAAACGATTAATACACTAGAACACTATTTACCACAAGGGATTATTACACTGACAACAGAGATTATTTCTGGAACGCGATAGTCTGGATCAGGGGTTCTTCAGCCACTTCTAGAGCATGTTAGGAAGAGAATAAGAGACCACTGGTGTGAGGAATTTTAAAGGCAAGTGATTGTACATTGTATGTGCCATTTATAAAATACTCATGTATACGTGTGGTGGTGAATGAGTGATTGCAGGCTAGCCTAGCCCAGCACAATTTAAACGTCAGGCTTCGAAACACAGTGCTTGGTCGTCTTTGGTTGAGGCCGAAAACCTGTCTTAACTTGCGTCTCGGAAACGGGCAATGAATGAATTTATATTTACTAAGGATTTCTTAACAATATAAAAAAAGTACAGTGTCTTTGATTTTGTTGTTGTTGTTGTTGTTGTTGTTGTTGAAGATCTTTAAGGAACAACTGAACACCAGAATCATCCTGGTTGCCATGGAAACGTGGGCAGCAGACAACAGGTTCAACATTAACGACGACCCCATGATCACTCTCCGAGAGTTCATGAAGTACCGGCGGGACTTCATCAAAGAGAAGAGCGACTCCGTCCATCTCTTCTCGTGAGTTCACCTCCCACCCCTACACACACACACACACACACACACACACACACACACTCATACACACTCACACACACTCACACACACACACACACACACACACACACACACACACACACACACCCACACAC
>JBBPCX010068326.1:0-12334 GCA_037974365.1 Hydrocynus forskahlii | reverse complement strand
AGAACCGGTGTTTGTTCTCCTACACTCTCGCCGTTTGCTGCTCTTTCTCTCGGCGCGCCGCCGCTCAGCCGCTCTCCGAAGCCCCTCCCTCTGCGGGTTTCCCCACCCACTTGTGGGCGGAGACTATTCTGAAAGTTCTCCCGGGTTCAAACATCTTGTGTTTTTTTTCTAAAACCTAAAATAAAAGGAATGTGTTCATTTTTGTTCTTTATGTTCATTTGCATATGACGCCGTTTTTAAAACCTAGTAAGTTTTTGTTATTATTACATGTTTTTAAATTACAACGACTTTGGTTCTACGTGACACAGGAACACCAAACAAAACTCAGCATCACGTCTGACACCTCAAGCACCGACACAAACTGGGGGAACTTCCATATAAGGAGCTGTTTTACTGTATAATGACCATTTGCTTCAGCACGGATCTACACCACTCATGTGGGTTAGGAGCTCGGTGCAGTGAACCCACCTTGAGAATGAAGCAGTGGTCAGTAGGCGCTTTGTATTTGGTTTTGTACTCGTTGCAGTAATAGACATTCACATTGTCGAACTGCAGCAGGCACACCATGTCCCGGGACGACTGCGGGAGGAAGAGGGGTGAGAGAAAACAGAGGCAGGTCACAAGATCAACATCACGGCAAAAAAAATGAGTCCAAATTCAGAAGGGTGTATTTGTGAGAGCTTCTTCCGCATGCTGAAAGAATGAAAAATGTGAGTGATTATGGTCAGCCTGTGGTGTGTCTGTGGGCAGACTGTATTTTTAGAAGGCTCAAGTGGGGGGGAGGACAAGAGCTTTCAGAGAGCACACAGTCCGGGCCATTCAGTCACGGTTTGTCTTGAAACAGGGCCAGATTTCAATTTTCTTCCCCGTTTCTTATTTTGATTACTACTGAATGTACGCTAGACTGAGCACAGACAGGGGCCATGCTGAACTCCATATCTAGGCCAAGTGTGTGTATGTGAGAATAAGAGGGAGTCTATGTGTGTGTGTGTGTGTGTGTGTGTGTGTGTGTTGTACATGGTCACTGTCCTCTCTGGCATGCTGACCTTGGTCTTCCCTTTGGGTAAGTAATACATTCCAGAGGCCCGCAGCAGGAAATAGCGCTGTTTCCAGGATTTTTTCCCCTCCTCCTTCAGATACAGCGCCCCCTCCAGGTCAGGGACGATTATAGACGTCCCGCAGAAATTCTCCTACACAACACAGAGAGCAAACACACATTTCAGTGAAGTTACAGCCACACCTGAACACACCACAGCACAGCACACAGTGTGAAAAACGTTAAATTCTTCTCTGTATTTAACCCAGGAACACAGCACCCACGGAGCAGTGTGTGGGGATGGTACCTTAATCAAGGGAACCTCAGTGATGACACTAACAGTGCTGGGATTTGAACCCACAACCTTCTGATCACAGGGGCAACTCCCTAACCACTAGGCCACCAGCGGACCCAGTAGTAATAATCCATACATACATATACACATATATACACATATATAACCACTGTTATATCGCCCTTTTCACAGAAATGTTATATTATCAGTGATTTTACAGCTTTTTTGTAGATTCCACACTCGAGTTAAAGGATAGCTAACCCGATCAGCATATTTAAATGCTGAATTTGAATAAAAATTGGGCTGGCAGGTGGCTTGTCATTCATTTACACCGGTGGTGAACCACGACTATAGCTAAGCTTTGGAAATGAAAACATGGCCAAAAATCAAGGAAAACACTGATGCTAACTTTGTTAGCTCCCCTATGGGATTCTAGTAGTATTTTAGCACTCGGCTAACAGAATTGCATATTTTCTGACCATCCTAGATTCAATACTATAGCTTGTAAACGACATTACATGTCCCCATTTTACTTAAAGCTTGTAAAAGAGATCTAATCTGACACATAAGGCCTTCAGGTTAAAGACCTAAGCCAAGCCTGTAGCACACATGCAAGATTCCTTTTCTGTGGTTTTGGACTCTCCTTAAACTCATCTACTTGGGTACCACAGAGAAAGAACTCATCTTTTCAGTTTTTTCTTGCCAAATATTCTAGATGGTTTAAAGTCTAGATGTGAGTCGCCTTCTCTGTGGTCTCGATCATGTCTGGGACTCCCTGGTATTTGGTCTCAGAAAATATTCTAATTGGTTTTGAGTCCAGCACCCTTTAAAAAACAGTGTTTCTCTTAGTAACATTTCCCTGTGGCAGCTGACCATTCCTAAATCACTGCTGCCATGACAAATGAAAAACTAAAAACATTTGACTAAACCATTAAGCAAGTGTGTTCAGAAAACAGGGATTGGTTTAATTACTTTACAGCCCATCTAGAAATGCACTGGCCTAACCCATGCAGAGCACACGTATCTACCTGGATACAACAGAGAAAAAACTCATCTTTATCATGGGCCATTTAAAAATATTACCTTATTTTTGCCAAATACAACAAAATGAAAGCACTCCGGTACTTGTGAACTTTAAATACAAACATGATTCTATTTAATTAAAATGAACAACATTTTAGCTCCATGAAATCATTAAGCCTTCTCTGAGGACCTAGAAGGCCTTGAGGGTTCTCTGATTTTTTCACTTTATAGCTTGATATCAGTTGATATCAATGATGATGAAGTTCATGTGTTTGAAATTATCTGAGATCTGCATGTCAGACTGATCAACACGATTCTGCTGTATTTTAATAAAAAGTCTCTCTTTGCTCCAAGAGTGATATGAAGTTAAAGCCCACGCACCTCCAGAAGCAGCTCCTTATCTTTGTCTTTCATGTCCTTAAGTGTCCTCTTATCTTTCTTCCACATATAGAAGTTCTGCAGAGAGAAATATAATCAGGTTTAAATGTCCTTCTGGAGTAAAATGGGTTTAAAAATGGTAAAATGATGTTCTTGCTGCATAATACATTTATATCCTTATTTAAATAAGTTACCCAATACATGTTTTACCCAATAATCACAATGTGTTCAAATTACAGTTTTTTTCCATAGTACTGTTTTAGTGTTTGTATCTACATGTATGACAACTTTTCTGATAACCTGCCCCAGTGTCTGGCCACTTTAATCAGTGTTATTACAATTGTTCATCCCATTCTTATTGAGACAGTCCATATTACAGTCTTTAGTACTGAAGAATGAACTCTCCATCACTTTTTCCATCCCTTCCTTCTCACAGGCAGGCCTCTGGCTGCCGACAGGCACTTTAGAATTAATAATCACTGATTATGAAGCTCTATATTATGATAATAAACACGACAAGACGGCCAGGTCCGCTGCTTCCTTTGTTTTTCGGCCCTCACGGGGCGGACATATGGGCCGCAGCCTTTATCCAAGAGCTTTATAATTATTGAAAAACAAAGACGTCGACCACATGGCAGAGGGCGAGAATAATGGAAAGATAACTGCCGAAAAAACAGAGGGAACGCCAAGAAAAATTGAATCTCCCTTTACAGCGAGTGGCGTGCTATGTGAGAGAGGAAGTCATGAAATATCACGCGCTTGGTATGGCAGATGGTTCATACTAGGGCTTGCTAAGTTAATTCTGTTCTGAGTTTCTATATTTGTGCGTAACTAATGTTTACATCATTACCACCTGCAGAAAATACATTTCATGGCTTCCTAATAACTGAGTTGTGGTGTTTCACAGCTATTTCTAGTTATTGTGAAATGGAAGCATTTGGGGGCACCAGCTCGGCCATAAAGCCATTAACCACACAAACTCACAGAGCTGGGCTGCCGGGTTTTGACAGAAGCAACATCAGTTCAATAACTTTGCACTAGAACCTTTAAGAAATGAGTTTCAATGGCGAACCAGCTAAGACCACTATCCACCATGACAAATGTCACTGCTGGACTAGAGCTGTGGAAACATGTTTTCTGCAGGGATGAATCACATGTCATTATCTGTCAGTCCTGTTTATTGGTCTGGGTTTGGCAGATGCTAGAACACCACTACCTGTCAGAATGCATAGTGCCAGCACAAAAGTTTGGCGGAGGAGGCATAATCGTATGTTTTTCAGAGTTTGGCCCCGGCCAGTTATTTCCAGTGAAGGGTATTGTTAATAATACAGCATATGAAGACATTTTAGACAGTTACATGCTTTCAGATTTGTGATAACAGTTTGGGAAAGGCACTTTCCTGTCCCAGCATGACTGTGCACAAAGAAAAGTCCATAAACACATGGTTTGAGGAGGATTCCTGTACAGACTGTACAGACCCCTGACTATAACCTAATTGAACACTTTTGGGATGAGTGTGAAAGTTGAGCCAGACCTCCTCACCCAACATTAGTGCCTGACCTCACAAATACTCTTGCGACTGAGCTCAAATTCCCACAGGTACACTCCAAAATCTTGTGGAAAGCCTTCCCAAAAGATTTAGCGCCAACACTATATGGTTTTGGAATGGGATGTCCAGGTGTCCACAATTACTGCCAATTACTGTCAACTCGAAGATAAAACTGTGTCACCGTATTACATTTCATTTAGATAGAAACAATTCATTTAGATAGAAACAATGTAGTCAGTGAGCCCGGTCTCACGAGTTTTTGTGAAGCCATCACGGTATACAATGCAATCAAAATACATGCTGCGATCACACTTTAGGTCTTTTTTTTCATGCTAGGATAACACTTCACTTTTTCGTGCATGGACAACGCTTCACTACCCTGTATTTTAATGCGCACTGTGTTACACTGCCAGTATCAGCGCTAACTGGTGACTGAGGGACAGTAGGAGAGAAATAATGAGTTGATTCCACATCGTTTTTGTTTTCAAAGCGGTTGAAATGCCGTGAGACGGGGAAAGTCCCTAAACCTAACCTTAACCCTAACCCTAAGTCTAGCAGTCACCAGTTAGTGCAGATACTGGCGGTGTTACGCAGTGCGCATTAAAATACACAGAGTAATGAAGCATTGTCCTAGCATGAAAAAAGCCCTAAAGCGTGATCACAACACGTATTTTGATTACATTGTATATCGTGATGGCTGCTTGAAAAGTCATGAGATCGGTTTTAGTCAATTCAGTGCATCATGGTATCTGAACATCAGTGTATTTGAACAGGTAGAGCTACAACATGGTGTGTGATCTTGACATGAAAATAATAAACAGAAATGGGATATGAAACATGAAAATAGTGAAAAAGTACATTGGTGGTAATGATTACTCTAATCTCCCTTTACTCACTGTATTACAGAACTACGGTAATGCAGGCCAAAATCTTATGATTTGAGCGAAAACAAAAAAATCTAGAAGAACTTGCCTGTGGGTTTTTGAAAACTTCATACTTGTCTTTCCTCTCTTGAAAAACAACTTTGTTTTCGCTGTCTCGTGTCCACGCTGACAGAGGTTCCACCAGGGTCTCGTGGTCCTCAAAGCCTCGCTCTGTGGAGAGATTGCACTCGGGTCATTTCCCAGTGTAGAATACGGTGACTACCTAAAAACCACATAGCGTTACTTGAAGTGGTAGAACACAGTGTGAAGAATAAGTGTTTTACAGCAACAGTTTGACAAAACAAATCCAGATTTTTTTTTCTCCCTTTTCTCAGTTGTAGTCACCGAAGACGTGTCTGGTGTCTGTTTGCTCAACACAGTGACTGAGGTTCAAGGCAGACATGACGCAATCACAAGATCCAACACATGGAGAATGTAAACAACGACATAGACAAGAAACCAGGAGAAGACAGAACATTACAGAAAGACAAAAGAAAAGAGGAAGGGGACAGAAGCTAACTAATAAAAGCTTCTGCAGTAGAATGCACAAATTTGGACACCCTGTTCTACTGACATATTTTGTTGATACAGGCCATCTATAGAGAACACTCTTCTGCACATTTTGTGATCTTGTTTATTAGTTTAATGTAACATATTATAGCATATTCTGACATTTTTTATTTCATTTTTCAGAAAGACATGTTACAGATGCAGGGTATCCAAAAGTGGAGGTTAGGGTGCACTTTAAAAATGCAAACAAAAATTTGACTATTTAATTAATTTTTTATTGTCAGCATGATCTTTTTTAAAATATCTGGACTTCTATTGCACTTTTAATCTTATTTTATTGATGTTCTATATATTTTTTTAATCTTTTGCTTTATTTATTTATTTACTATTTTTATGCTCAATATTTTTTTTCTATTCCTGTATAGGGCTATAGAAATGAATTTAACTTGACTTGACTTGACTTGAATTAAAATATAAGTGTGCTCAGCTCCAAAGCAGCCACCAATAAGCCTAAGGATGCCATGCCTAATGCTAAGTGCTGGTTTGAGCAGTGTTTCTCAAAATTGTCCTCAGAAGGGGATCTTCGAATGGTCCATATTTTTGCTTCAACTCTACTTGCAACAGATACAAACAGAAGAAAATCTGATAACCCCTGGGCTGGAGACGTATAAACGTTCTACCACTGAGCTGTGCACCAGTGGAACTGTGTTTTCTGGAGTGATGGAGTCTCTGGAATGAGTTGGAGTGACGTTTGTGATTCAGAACTTCATCAGTACCTGACCTCACCAATGCGCTCGTGGCTGAATGCAATCAAATCCTCAGCGCAATGTCTAGACTTTTGTTGTGAAGTCCTCCCAGAAGAGTAGATGCTGTTACTACAGCAAATGGATACCCTTGATTTCAGAAGAAATTCTGGATAAGTGGATGTCTAAAGACTTTTGGACAGTGTAGACCTTTAAGAAGGGATTTGTAGAGTTTTGCACAAAAAGTGAACAAATCTACAATGTGTGTCTAAACCAGAGAGTATAATTTAAATATTCTTTGTGTACCTGATGACTGATTGGTGATATCTGGCTCACATAATCCGTTTTAGTGTCTGAATCACTGAGAAAAACTCAAGCAAGTGACAATTCAGGCAGGTGTAACAGCGAAGCAAGTTTCTTCCACAGGCCCGTCATCAAAATACATTTGGATCTCAGTGGGCGAGCTCTTGTTCAATCAAGAGAAGGGTGTGAGGTGTCAGCCTTCAAATCTTAAACAATCATGAAGGAACATGACTGTTTTTCAATTGCCCAATTACAGCCATGTAGATTTTTTTGTAGTGCAGCATTGTTTCCATCAGCCTCATTGGTAGGATGTCAGTTTTCTGTTTTGGTTCATCATTGTCTTCTTAACAAAACTTGCAAAACTCAGCATGTGGTTCCCAACCAATCCTGACCACTAGCCTAGCAGCTGAGAGTATTTCTGTCTCTTCAACGGTCCATGCTCTCCAGTTATGAAGCTGTAATAAGAACTTCAGTTTTAGCATTAGCTCGGTCACCCTGTTTTGCATTTACCAGCTAATAAACAACCACACAAAGAAACAAACCCCCAAGTTCCCCCTAATGTGCTTGTAGGCTTCTTCTACCACTTTCCACCTTCAGGCTAGATCAACAGAAGGACTTTAAAGCTTTAAACTTGTAGCTGTGGAGACTATTTCGGCACTGTTTACAGGTATTTTTTTACAACAAACATACAGATGGTTAAATGTTTCATTTTGGCTGGAGTGTCTCTTTAATGGCCCAGTAAGGCTTTTCATGTTTATACCAGGTCTTTAAACATCTGTGCCCTTCGCCGTTTCCCAGCCCACCCAAGCACTGCGGTAGCAAATGTATGGTGGCTACATTTTTGTATCTTAATGAAAGACCACATGCTCTGATTAAAATGGGCTTGAATGAGCTTGCTGGTGCTCTTTGGCTTCGTCTCTTTATTGGCTTTAAACAGGGGGGCTTTCATGAGCACAGTTCAGAACATATGGCTGAATGTATGGCGCACACATGCTTGCACACAAAGCAGTGAGGAGCTGCTCCGCGGGAAGAAACTGTTAATGTTTGTGGGTAAACCCACCTCACTCCAAGAGCTTCTAGAGAGATCGCTCAACAGCGCCGCCCCTGTGGCTGCAACACTACATCATCATTGGTCCAGTGAAATATGCAGTCAGCTCCAGAAGCACCCCAGGGCTAAAACCAGTATATCAAATAAACCCCTGATATTTTGGGGCTAAACATACAGGTGAGTTGCGTCTTATTTTTTATTTTTTCAAAACAATGTGATGACTAAACAGTCACAAAGTAAACAGGTGTTAATGACCTGCAGGGGAGACGGCAGATCAGATGTAAGGAAAAGTGAAAGTTTAGGTCTTAAACACATTTCCTTATGACATACAGTAAATTAAACCATGTGTGTGTGTGTGTGTGTGTGTGTGTGTGTGTGTGTGTTGTACTCAGTCGTGCAGTCATTAGGCCAATAAAAACAAACTCCTTCATCTTACCAAATCCCAAAACAGCCACAAACTCCTGAGGAAGTGTGTGTGTGTGTGTGTGTGTGTGTGTGTGTGTGTGTGTGTGTGTGTGTGTGTGTGTGTCTACTTGCATATTAATTTATATGAAAAGGGTTGGGTATTCCTTGGTCACATGATTATTTTTGTGAAAATAGGTCGGGCCTACACAGAGAACAAAATTCTGCTCATTTTAATGCACAACTGTCATTTATTAGCTGAATATATAGTTATATCATAGGTTATTTTGTATATGTATTTTATCATTTTTCCAATATATTTCCAACAAATTAACAGTAATTCCTTAGCAGAAACACTGTATATGATATTAAGGGGACATTGTAAGTACAGAAATCATCTCACGTGTTTTTACTGTCAGAAGGAAACATCAATTTGTAAACATCTTCTGACCATGATATTGTGGATAATGTTAATAATGAACAAATTAAAATTTGTGAGGGTTAGATAGACAGACAGACAGACAGACAGTAGATAAATAGACAGACAGAGACAGACAGTAGATAAATAGATAGACAGACAGACAGACAGTGGTTAAATAGATAGACAGACAGACAGACAGTAGTTAAATAGATAGAAAGACAGACAGACAGTAGTTAAACAGATAGACAGACAGATAAACAGTAGTTAAATAGATAAACAGACAGACAGACAACAAAACCAAACCACATGTATGAACTACATATGGGACATTTTGTATGATATCAGATCCAGTGTGAGAATAAAGGGTGTGGGTGTGTGTCTCACCTGTCTGTAGCTCCGGGTTGGTCTCACACAGACACCAGTCCACGTTTCCATCACAGTGGGTTTTTTCGAACAGGTTGTCCATCACGTCTCTCACCGTCTGTCTCTCGTCCACCATCAGAGTCTTCGAGCTGCCGTCTGTTATCTCCACCTTCACTATCAACTGACCAACCCCAAACAGAACTCACATCACACACGGCTCACATAAACACTGCCCCTCTGCTGCAGGCTCCAGCGTGTGTGTGTGTGTGTGTGTGTGTGTGTGTTACAGCAGAAAAGTTTCAGGTGGTTAAGGCCAGATGCAGAGCTGTCCAGCTATATCACCTTCACATAAACGATCTTGAAAAATTCAGAGAATCAAGATTAGGCCTTTTCATCATCTGTATTAGATCAAAATAATATAAACACATCAGTTTTATATAAATATGAAGCAAAGCCATGGTTCATCCAAGAGACACAGGTCATATCCACTATCAGTATCAGCATGAATTACTCACACGCACCTATTTAATGGAACAGCAGTGTAAAAAACAGTAGAATTTTACATTAAAAAAAACTTGAACAGAACGTTCCTGTCCCTTCACACTTCCATGGAATTTCTTTGAATTCAACACTCACTCTCAAATCACAAAGATTAGTCTCATGCCTAATAGTAATATATGTGTTTATATATCACTTTTAACACAAGTCTCTTCACATAGAAATTATTAAAATAGTGTAGTACACACAGTACACATTTATTACTAAGCAGAAGATGCAGAAATACAAAACGCAGGGGGGAAGCAGTAAAGGAGCTTTAAGACAACATTATGTTTTTTTTATTTTATGAACCATTACAGACACTGACCCTCATAAACTCTTTTATAACACTTACCTATATCACTTTTTTTGGTGTCATCACTACCTCAGGTCTTGAGTGAAATTGTTGAAATGTATTTGATATATGAATTTGGCTTAGATACATGAATTAGGGGTGTTTGAAAGTTTTCTGTTACACACACACACACACACACACACACTCAGCTGTGTACATACGCAAACACGTGCACACACACACACGAGCAGCATCCGACAGTTATCTGCAGACCACCACACCCGAACCATTTTTCACATTTTAAGTAAACTGAGATATAAGCCCCAAACCTGTACAGCTCTTTTTAATAAAGATTTTCATTCACCTTTTGCCTAAAGATTACTAGATATTACACAGCTGTCTTGAGGTAAAGAAAAATGCCAAGGCTGAAATTCACTTAAGCTGTTACACCCCTTCGTCCATTTCGTCCACTGTAAACTCCCTGTATTTATTATTTACTGCACGATCTCCGTCCTGCTGCTGCTATTGTTTGCACACTTATTTATTGTTCTCTACATCTGTATTTACACACTTAATGACTGCTGCAGTATCAATGAACTGTATTCATTCAGACTAGTACCGCAGCTGCTTTCGGCAACTGCACTTTATGTCATCTTGTCCTGCAATATTGTACAGCTGCTCTTGTGTTTTTCTTGTGTTCTCTCTTTTGCTCTCTTTGCACTCGGCGTAGTCCTGTCCTGCACTTGGGTAGTTGTTGGGTAGGGGTGCTGGGGGTGGTGGCCGTGTGGGTAAGATACTTGCTTCTAGACCAAGTGGTTATGGGTTTGAATCCTACCTTCAGCACACCACCACTGGGTTCCTGAGCAAGACCCTTATCCCCAAGTTGCTCCAGGGAGACTGCCCCCTGTAGTTAGGGAATGGAAGTCGCTTTGGATAAAAGTGTCAGCTAAATGCCGTAAACGTTTCTGTTTTTGTGTTGCTCCGTGGTCCTGAAGGAGCATGTACTGCGTATATAATCTAAATTAACAGTAAGGTTGACTTGATATGACTAATGGAGGTGGCCACTGGATTTTAGTGTGTAAGTGTAAAGTGTAAAGTGACAATTTTCCATACGTAAACACAGCACAGCATTCGGTGTGAAAAGTGTGAGATCCTTTCTCTGCATTTAACCCATTTAACCCATTCACCAAGTGAAGCAGCAGGCAGCAAAGGAGACAGCTCCCGGGGAGCAGTGTATACGTTGCTCAAGGCTATCTCAGTGGTGCCACTAGCAGTCCTGGGATTCAAACCCACGACCTTCAGGTCACAAGGCCAACTCCCTAGCCACTAGGCCACAAGCTGCCCCTTTCTTCTTTCTTTTTTACATTTTTTTAATAATAAAAGTGCTTTGGTGAGGAAAAGAAGCTATAAAATCCATTTCGTGAGAAGTTTCTCAGTTCTTTGTTAAAAAACAGGAAAACTTCACTCACTTTTAGCCATTCAATGGCAGGCCACAAAGCCAGAAGCCAACAGCCTGTGGCTTCAAATACACACTTCTAGATGAAAAGCTCACTTCCTCTCCCTGGACAGAACGAGTCATTCATGCTGTGGTCTTACTCTTGACCAGAGGCTTCCTGGTAAGCGGCAGTGCTGTTACTGCTGAAATCAACCTTGGCTCGTTTTGAGAAGTGTCTCACATCGTCTCTGAGAATAGCCTGGCCACACCGCAAAACCACCTGAGCAGGATGGACTGATAAACAGATGAACATTATCTTCTGTTGGGAAATTAACAAACTCATTATGTTTTTCTGCTAACATTCAAAACAGTAGTTTGGTCAGCAGTCAAATGGATGCTAAATAAACTCAATTAATAAACAGGCAATACTATTTAAATCATCACCTTATTCCAAACATGCTCCAACACATGGATCTATAAGGCTAATGAAACTAAGCAATGGAAGCTTATAGTAGAACTGTGTGTTATAGTAAGTGATTGTCCATCAAAATCATCACACACTGTCCTCAAACTGCATTAAACTGTTAACTAATTTCTAACAGGTTTGCTAATGTGGGTTCTGAAACTGGACTCTATATATATCAGGGCTCTATATTTCCACTCTATATGAAACCTAACTTTGCGGCTCCAGCGTGAGTCCTGCAAGACCTGGGTTGGAGGGTTTTAAACACAAACACTCCGAACAAGTCACGACTCAGTCTCTCCAGTAACCTGTTCAAATACAGCATTTTGGACCTGGATTCTGTAAAGCTGCTTTGTGACAACATTGGTTGTAAAACCTCGCTATTTAAATACAACTGCATTGAATTGAATGTTTTGACTATGTGTAGCTGTTAGACAGATAAAACCAACCAAAATTCATTTGTGATCTGAACTAATCCCTCCCTTAGGATAAGGAGCATTAAAGGGGCCATTTGGCGGACGCCCTTATCCAGAAACAGTCTTACAGTCATTAGTTACAGAGACAGTCTTACAGTCATTAGTTACAGAGACAGTCTTACAGTCATTAGTTA
>JBBPCX010068325.1:0-12336 GCA_037974365.1 Hydrocynus forskahlii | reverse complement strand
GCCATGTGAAGATTTGCCACTGATGGAGTTGGTACTGTGTGTGTGTGTGTGTGTGTGTGTGTGTGTGTGTGCGTGTGTGTGTGTGTGTGCGTCTGTCAGTCACTATTTCCCTTGAGAGCAGAGAAGTATTCAGTGTCTGAATGAGGGTGTAATGGAGGCAGAGAGTGTTTTATCACTATAGTGCTGCCCACTTATAGTCCACCAAACTGTTAGTCAGTGTGAAGAGTCTTGGTTGACCATGTTTTCATTGGTCAGTTGATTACATAAAAAAACCTCTCAAACTCCATTTGAGTGTCACCTTGTTAAAAAGCATCACAGTAATTTTGAACAGGTAAAGGGCATCCCCAAAAGGTGACATGCAAACTCTGCAGGCAAAGATTCACCTATCATTTGTCGACCTCATTGACTTATCATTCAACCTATCATGACTTCTCATCTAAAATGTAATGCCTAATGTTATTTTTCCATGATGCTACAGAATAGATGGCATAATTTGTGTATCAGCCTGGGAGAACTTGTTGGATGTCACTGCCACTCAGATACTTTAGTCCCCTTAGTCCCTATGCTTTACCATGGTCCTCACATGGGGCAGTTGCTTTCTTGCAAATTTCCCACCTGTGGGACTAATAAGGGGTTATCTTAGCTTATACGGTTTTCAAGAAAAGAAATCAGAAATTGTCCAGTTTTACGTGTATGTGCACATTAGGTAACTGTCAAAGTGAGCATGCCAACAGCTCACTAAGGAAACTTAACATTCTGGCATCTAATCAGATAGGCCAAGAGCTTGCTTACTAGAGTTTTCCCAAGCCACCACAAAATTAACATTAATGAATAGCAGAATTATGGCTATAATGCAGATAAATAAATGCTTTCTCATTTGTGCTGTTAGGCTTATCCAAGTGTTAAATCCAAGTATCCAAGGGACTGTGAAACCTGAATTACCTCACGTACTACAAGTTCAACATGTGCATTTCTCTACATACACACCCACTATACTGTGAGGATCATCCCCAACTTCAGCACTGACTCAGAAAACCCTAGTTATGAGCCCCCCTTTACAAAGAAGAAAGAGAGATATTAACTAGACTGCATTTCCGAAGAGAAAATGCAAAGTGTGTTTGCTCAAATGCAGAACACAGCATTACTATTAACATTAGCGTAAGCATTAGCATCAATGTTAGCATTAACAATAGTGTTAGCATTAACAATAGTGTTAGCATTAACATTAGCATAAACATAACATTAGCATAGCATTGACATAGAATTAGCGTTAACATTAATATAGAATTAGTATAACATTAGCATAGCATTAATATAACACTAGCATTAACTTTAGCATTAGCATAGTATTAGCATTAACATAACATTACCATAGCATTAGTGTGTGTGTGTGTGTGTGTGTGTGTGTGTGTGTGTGTGTGTGTGTGTATGTCTGTCTGTGTGTCCAAATACTTTTGTCCACATAGTTTTGTATAACAGCTCTGTCCCAATACTGTTGGCCATATTGTTCAGTTTAACAACAGGTATGCTTGCAGAGCAAGCACACTAACTAGACTGCATTTCCGCAGAGAAAATGCAAAGTGTGCTTGCTCAAATGCAGAACACAGCGTTAGCGTTAGCATTAGCATTAATATCAGCATTAGCATAACATTACTATAGCATTACTATTAGTATTACCATAGCATTAACATAACATTAGCATTAACATAGTATTAGCGTAGTATTAGCGTTAACATTAGCATAGCATTACCATAGCGTTAACATTACCATTAGCATAAACATAGCATTAGCATTAGCATAGCAATATGCTGTGTCCCAATACTCTTGGCCATATTGTTCAGCTTAAACAGGTGTGTCTTTGGGGGCGTGGCCTGACGTCTCATATGAAGTTTCATAAGGTTTGGTTCCTGTATGGCGCCTGAAAGTTCCTTCTTCGGAAACTGCATTCATTTCAGTGGGGTTAAAAATGAATGGAAGTCAATGGAGAAAAAAGGGATGAGCGAAAGAAAAGGAAAAAACGAGTGCAGGTCATCACCGACTGTGTTTGTATGTCGGGGAAGTTGGCCTGAGGTATCACATGAAGTTTGGTGGGTTTCGGGTGAAGCGTGTCCGAGCAGGACTATCTGAAAGTTCAGGGTGCCAATACTTTTGCAAATCGTTTTTGCCGGAAAAACGGGAATAACGAACGAACGACAAGACGTATCAAAGAGCTGTGAACAAGCCCGTAATTCCAGCTCGGGCCCGACGTTTCAGAGTCGGCTGCTGTGTGCTTGAGCAAGCGAACTAATAATAAAGAGAATCAAGATAAAATTTAAGAAGAAGAATTTGTGACAGGATGGACAGAGGTGAATTCCCAAACATGAAACTATAATGCACAGTATAACAAGCAAGTACACCATGACTAAAGAATTAGTTCTGGGGAAAATTAGAAGTTGTACAGCAGTCAGCTTGACAGCAGTTACATGACAGGCACTGCACATTTTATTTCTGAAGATTGGTGACTACATTCATTCATGTAGGAAATAAAAGTGCTGGCGGTGAACCATAAAGCTGCCAGCATAGCAGAGCTACATGGTGAAGTGATTGAGGTATTTGAGATTCCTGCAGAAAAGATGCTTGAACTCCTGTCTGAGAACCCATCCTGGGGTAATATCCAGGGAGTTTGTTGAATGGGACACACTTTACAGCTGTGCATAAATGAAACCATATCCAATCTGTCAAACCCCTAAGGTTGCCAAATGCCTCGTGGGCTACAGCGGCTCTTACAGAAAAACAAAAACAGAAAAGGAGCAGAACCTTTGATCGCTTTACTGAGCTCAACGGAAGTGTCAAGCCCCAAATACATCCACGCGGCTGTCCGAGACCCATGTTATAAGAGTTTGTCACTCCTCGATGCAGTAAAACGGAACAATTCACACTTGATGGTGTCGGATCTGGCTGAGAGTTTATCTCCAGTGGAAGTGGAAGATTGTGACAGCTGTACACAGGGAAGTGAGCCCGCACCAAGGAAGAAAAGAGAAAAGCAGCAGGAGATGTTCTTGCTGATGGCTACTGATGAAGACCAGCAGACAGAAAGAGAGATATAGTTGGAGGACAGAAGAAAGGTTGATTCTGGGCTGCTGACATGGTGGGGAAAAAAATGAGGACTGCAATCCTAAGCTTGTCAGAGTGGCTAAGCGCTTCATCTCGTCCGTGTCCATGCCATCAGAGTGCATCTTCTGAAAAGCCAACTTCACTGTGCACAAGGAGCTTATTCTTACCCGACAGACCTTCTTCCAATAACATGAGAACTTTCCTTTCTCATATTATGAGAAGAATGAGATCAGAGGAAAACGTTGAGTCGGGTAGTGGCTCAGCCTGATATCATATCTTCAGTTCAGTTTATTGCTAATATAGGCCACTGGCTATTCGCTAATTCATTTGGTCTGTTATGAAAAAAAAGTTCAGGAAATGTTTATGTTCCAGAAAAAAAAAAAAAGTTTTCATGACACATTGAGGCTACTTCTCCTATAGCTTATTTCTTTTTGCACTTAAATTTCTCTTTTCTGTTGGAATTTTCTGTATGTTCATTTGTTCGTCCATTAATATAGATTTCTATTTTGAAAAGAAACAAAATTATTTCTTCAATGTAATTATTTTAGTCGTGGGATGACACGTGTTAAATTAAATTATAACAAATTGTGCAGCCTTCTCGCTGATTGTTCCAGCACATTCAGAACCATTACTGATTTTGTTAACATATTTAACGACCGCTTTGCTTTGTGTGTGTCCTTGTAAAAAAAAAAAAAGAAGACTCCTATCTGTAGCATAGCACAATGTTAACAATTTTCTGATGCCGCAAAAAATATACACATTTAAATAATGGCTTGAACTAATTTAAGGCTTTGCCTGCGTGTTTCAGAGCAATAAGAATGATCTTCAGGATGAAAAGGACTCACACATGCATCCCAGTCAGCTTCATCTTTTGACAGATAATGCAAGACAAATCTTCATTCCAGTTTTCACTTTTTACATCTGTAAATCTGTCTATAAACTCAGAGAACTCAGACCAAACATTTTCCAAAAACACAAACAACGTTGGGTTAGTATGCATACTTTTTGTGATTCGCACTTGTTTATTTGAGCTGTCAGTTTTCTAACTAGACATTGTCAGAATGCATAGCAATATGCTGTGTCCCAATACTTTTGGCCACATTGTTCAGTTTAAACAGGTGTGTCTTTGGGGGTGTGGCCTGACATCTCATGAAGTTTTATAAGGTTTGGTCCCTGTATGGAGCCTGAAAGTTTCTTCTTCTGAAACTGCATTCATTTCAATGAGGTTAAAAATGAATGGAAGTTAATGGGGAAAAAAGGGATGAGCGAAATATCAGAATGATGGTGGCTGGTGGAGAATGATGGTCTCTGTTAGGAAATGATGGTGTCTGATACTGATTGATGTTTATATTTGGTGGAGAATGATGGTATCTGCTGAAGACTGGACGTGTTTAATGGAGTATTATGGTGTTTGGTGGAAAATGATGGTTTCTGTTAGGGATTGATGGTGTTGGAGAATGATGGTGTTTGATGGAGAATACTGGTGCTTTGTGGAAAATGCCAGTGCAATCTTGAGCAGCAATCTTGACCAAGCACACTACATTTGTATAAACAGAGATTTCAAAAGCTTTTTAACTGTAGTACTGCATGAATGCATCCATCCAACATATCCAAAATAACCCAAGCTAACCATCAGGTTTAACTGAGTATGTTAGAAGAAAGAAAACACTAAATTGTGCCACAGTCCTTCAGGATATGAGTTTGATTCAGGAAAAAGCACAACAAACAATTAAGCCACAACCCACTTGCATTGTTGGTTTAGTTCTGGTGCCTGTCTAATGAGTTAGAGCATGAGTCATTGTGTTTATTGTGTTTTTTATAGAGCTGTCTGTGTGTCTGCGTGTCTCGTATGTTCAGCCCATGTTCCATTACTCCACTGCTCGCATGGTCCTACCCATCTGAGTGGAACAGAGCACAAACCAGCATGGCACACACACACACACACACACACACACACACACACACACACACACACACACACACACACAAAAACCCCTGTCACTTACACTAGAGATATGGAAGGGGGGGAAATGAAGTATAAAGGAATTACTGTTACCCACTGAGACTGAAATCCATATTCATGACAACGCTTTCATTGTTCCTATTAATCTACACAAACCATTTATATGAAACGCCTGGACTGTGTGTGTGTCTGTGTGTGCAAGTGTGTGTCTGTGTGCACTGAAAATTTACTGTGAAGGTAGGCAGCAAAAATAACTTTAATCCCTGTTTGTGTGTGTGCGTGTGTGTGCGTATGAGTGTTTGTGTGTGTGTGTGTGTACTGTATTACGAGATTTTCTTGTTTAGACTATATTATCCAGAGGTGAGTGATACTATGTTCTGAGGGCTGGTAGCGGGTTCATGTAAAGAGGATGAGCCAAAGGTGCTTTTGAAATGTGGTGCAGCACAGCAACCTTGACTTCAGCTTTGAACCTTTGCAGTTGCTCTCAGTGTTTTTATCTGTTGTTCATAAGACCAGAGCATGCACACCCAACACTCTCGGACATACTCCGATAATCCCAAATATACCTGCGTGTGAATGTTGGAGTCTCTAAAATGTTCTCCTCTTGTTTGCACTGAAAGTTCACTACAATGTTTAAAATGCTTTATATTCATCTGGCTCCTCAGTTCTTATGCTACTAAAATTAGTGTTATCATTTCATTCATTATACAGTATATGTCCCTTGGCATTCAGTGCACCTTAGCATAGATTCTAGAGCTATACTTGTGTGGAACACAAGTTCATCTTCAAGAAGATGTACCCTCAGTTAGTATTTTGTTTATGGAGACAGAGAGAGCTGCCTAAAATGTTGCTCCAAAAACGTCCATACATAAAAAGGTCTGCAATGCAACAGCACAACCATTTTAGTTCCTTAAAACATTTTTGTAAGAATAAGAAAAGTATTGATCCCTGAGGAAACTGCTTAGTGGAATGGACCTTATAATGGTAAAAAAAGATGGTATAAAATGCCACTTTAAGAGTCCCAAGAGTACCAATTCTCCTCAAGTGCTAAATTAGTCCAGTTGAACAAATGAGACTGGCGAGGTGAACCAGGTGTTTCTGAGCAGGGAAGTCACCAAAACGTGCTGGACCACAGCCCTCCAGGACTGGAGTTTGACACTCCTCACCTAGATGATTTATTCATCTATACTAAAACTGTAGACGAACATGTAGCTCACACGAGAAGGGTTGTCCAGTTGCTTCTGGTGAACCATATCTTTGTGAAACAGCACAAGTCCCTTTTCTATCCTTTGCTAGTAGCCTTCTTGATTTATTTTGCAAAGTTAACATGGGAAGGTTGGAGGCACTGGTTGGAGGAGGATCTGCACCAATTCTTGTTCTGGACGGTCCAAAAAAACGTGGCCTACTTTGCCCAGACCAATCTCTGCCAGGCCATGTTTTTTATTCTGTCATTCGCCCTGGTTCAAAAACATACATGGCACACTCCCTTGCCGGTGAGAACCACCCTCCCAGGATGCACAGATGAAGCCATTTATTCCTCTGGGGCACATCATTGCCCCTGTGCATTGGGGAATCAAGGAGGGCATCAATAATGGACTTGTAGGTGAGCCTTATCTAGGTGGTGGTCTACCAGGCAAGCTTTATATACCCATTTCCAGCAGGTCTAGGGAGATACAATGAGGACACGGCCCATCCAGGGGCTGCTGTGATAATAGTGAGGGTTGACAGATTTTAAGTCTAAGAGGAGTATAGCAGTGCCTAAACTCTCACTGCCCAATGGCACAGTTAAACTCTTACTTCAGCAGCTCACTCTGACAGCTGGCCTACTGATTTAGTTTCAGACAGAGGTCCACAATTCAGCGGTCAGTCCTGGAAGGTGGGGCCAGTCTTTCATGGGGCTCCCGCAAGATCCCTCAGTGTAATAACCAGAACAAGAGAACCCTTCGATGTCTCTTCTAAACCCTCCACTTGGGCAAACTTATCTCATAGGGCCAGAGCATGCCCATTACACCCTCTGGCACTCTTCTCTAGGAATGTCTCCATTTGAGTGCCAGTTTGGCTACGCTCTGTCCATGTTCCCTGAACAGGACATGGATGTGGGGGTCCCAGTGGTGGCACAGTTTGTTAGGGGATGTTGCTGGGCTTGGGTGAAAGCCCAAAAGGCTCTCAAGGCTGCAAGCGTGACTAATAAATGTGTTGCAGATCGTAGAAGACAAATTGGACACACTTTTTACCCTGTCCAAATGGCCTGGCTCTCAGTATTCTCCCTGGGGTTTTTTGAGTCCTCTTGAATGTTTGGTTTTTGGGAAGTGCTCCTTCCCTTAGCACAAAGCTCACTGCATGACTCAGTGTAAGGATTAAAACTCTTTTTCCTTCCTTCCACAGACCCTGGTTATGTCCCATACTTTTGGTTATTTGTATTTGACGTTTAGTTTAAGTTTCAGTTTGCCCTGTGAAGAACTGGCCAGTCTTAGAACTGGCAGCCTCAGTTTCCTTTAGGTCCCAAGCTCTCTAGAGTCATTCTCATGTCTCCATGCCTTAACATCCTCAACAGGACAACAGGTTAGGTAAGTGCCTTGCGCCATGAGAGTCACAAGTTTGAATCTTGAGTCACACCATTACTCACCTTAGCAGCTCTCTGTGCCATATGGCTAAGCGCTTGGGTCCATCTATTATTTTCCCTCCCCGTGTGATGGCGGGCTAAGTAATAACTTCTAAGAAGAAAAGAGGAACATCTCCGGTGGGACATCATATGACAAAGTGCTTTGGACAGCTAAATTGCCAACATTTTTCTTATATTATATTGCATACCTCTTACATTTTCCAAGCCCTAATCCAGAGGCCTCGTCTAAGGCATTCTTTCACAAAAAGACAAAATAAAAACGATTGACACAAACTATCCCACACACACTAAAACACACACACACTAAAACACACATATGTATATGCATCAATAAACAGCACAGTTTGTTAAATGAGATCCATCAAGAGGCAGCACGGGGCAGTAAAGGTTATCTGTTCCAGTGTAAACAAAGACCCTACTGTGAAAGAACATTATCCACCCAAAACCAGAGCAAGACAATACATATGACAAAGACACAATGTCTTTCAATGTCCTCTAATGAATGAGATTCATCTCTAAAGGAGGGAAAGAGGCTGCTTAAAGAGGAAGCAAGTGAGAAATGGATGGAGAAAGAGGTACTTTTATTCATGGGAGTTTTGAACGACTCCTGACAGAGAAAGAGAATCAAATATTTTCAGTCAAATATTTTCATCAAGAACTTCCAAATGGAAGGTTTTTTTCAAAAGAGTATTCTAGACCAGCTTCATGAAAAATACATTGTTCATACCTGGGTATGACTCATTTTGCAAACAGAGGTGCTTTCATCTATCAAAAGACAATACTGGGCCCTCAAGAGCACTCTCAGTGAAAACACTATAAAAAGTATAGGTGGATTTTATCTCGAGTCTAAAGCAGTATTGTTCAGTAACAGCACCAGATTACAATTTGGAAAGTGTTGTCTTCATAATCCTAAATGTATTTTTATCTAATGGCTAATGTTTAAATGTATTAAATGGGTCTGGTGAATACAAATATAAGAAAGTGAGGTTCATGCCCACGTAGGTAGGTAGGATTTGATGCCTTCCCTTTTATTGCAAATTGTGGAAAATTGTAAATTATAGTGTACCTACTGTATTACTGTATACTTTTATTCATTGTGTCTCCTGTTTGAACAATCCTCATTTTGCCTTTTGTCCTGTGTGACAAAGTCCAACCCAAATCAGAACCAACAGAACTCTTTGATGGCTTTTATTTTCCAAACAAAAACACAAAAAGGCACGAGGGCCAAAACAATACCAAATACCAACTCAAAGGACAGGTATACACCAGGGGGAATGTGAGTGTCCATGTGAGGGTGAACTGACAAACTCCAGCTGAAACACAAGCACTCTTTATACATCTAGTGCACACACCACAAACCAGTGAAAACGCCACCACCATTATTACAAAATCCCTAGCCGGCTGAGAACTCTTACAGAATGAGCCAGCCAGGGAAACACCCACACACGTGTTCAATCAATCCCAAATTTACAAACTAAACAATGGTGGCCTATAACGGCCGCTGACCCGGACATCACAAACTCCTTGTTCTAGTTCTACCTACTTGACATCACTGGAACCATCATCATAAACACAGTTAATAGTTAACCTGTCTGAATGGTCACATTTGGGTTTTTTTGGCTGATTAACTACCTTTTGTGTTAGCTAGCTAACAAAAAAGGTAGTCAATATGATACGAAATCATGTAATGTAGTGTTCTGTTCTCACACACTCACAATAATGTGTACATTTACTCAGACTCATGTAAGTGAACTTACACTTTGGACATCTTTATTACCTCAACTTAACACTGACTGTGCTGATATGAAATAACACAGCACTTATCTGCACTCATACAAACAATATTCACAGATACACTGAATCATGTAGAACCAAGCAAAGCCTATAGTTTACTGTCAAAAGTGAAAATATATGCCAAAACACTCTAGCAAAAATACTAAGCTAGTTAGTAAGTTTGAGCTTATGTCACCTTCGCGACCTGGCCAGTAAATCAAGCAATACCAAAACTGAAATTCTTAAGGTTTAATTTTTTTTTTTTTATTAATACACTGGCTAAAGTGACTTAAGGCAGTTTGTAAGTCTTAGCTTGCTAACTAGCTTATGTCACCTTTATGAATATATCAGAGAAATAATAAGAAAATAATTAAAAATAGCAATTAACACCTTAACCAGAACTGAATGTTTTTTTAATTACTACACTGGGCTGTTTGCAAAGGTGACGTAATCCACTTAGTAAGGCTTAGCTCATTAACTAACTATGTTTTAGCATACTAACTAGCTTATGCCACCTTAGCAAAAGGGCAGTGTAACAAAAATAGCAATTAGAACCTCAAGAATTCTTATTCATATTATGGTGAACTCATTGGTCATGCTATGGTGCTAGGTGTCTTTTTCTCACCAGGGAGAGTAAAGAGTTTGCAAATTATCTCTGGGATCAGTTGCAAATGTTAGCAAGAAAAGAACACCCTTAAGTGCTGTAAGATCCTGCTGGCACCAATCCTGGGCAGGTAAAACCTGCGATAATGGGCCGACGGCCAATGGAAAAAGCTCGACTCCCTGTTTCTGGTGCTAATGGTGCTAGTATTTGCAGTACAAAAAAATGCTATGTTACCAAAACAATCCCATATTCCACTTCAGAATCGTGAAGGATTCTCTTCATGTGGTGCACAATATCCACGAAGAATTCATATCCACAAATAATTCATTCGGTCAATCTAGAATGTTGGCATTTTTGGATTTAAAAAGAACAGAATGGCAGATTTCAACATATTGCAGTGACGCTAATGTTCCTAACAATTACAAGAACTCAACATTCACCCAAATCATTCCCATTAAAATACATCACCAAAATGTCTTTTCACCTGCACAAACTTTATACAGCTCTTCACTGAAGTGGTGCAGACCTTATTTAAATGCACATTTAAAAATATAAAGGCTAGAGACGTGCTTCTCAGTCACACTGCATGTTGCTCCACTGCAACAGTTTAAAAAAGGCAAACCCATCCGTTGACCTTTACTGGAGTCATTTCTAAGGGAGTAATTGGTGCATTGTCAAAGCAAGGAATAGTCCTTGTTGGTTCAAAAGTATAAGATGATGACGTATGACTTCCCTAATGGCTCTGGTTACAATCTCTTCTCACACAAAAAAACAAAACAAATGTATCACGAAACTGATTCATTTTAATGTGTTTTTGTCAAGACTGAGCAACAGAAAGTCTCACTGAAGATATAAAGACAAACTTACGAAAGGAGTCTGCGACTTGCAGATATTGTGGAGGCCAGTGTACCATTTTTGTCTGTTCCAGTTGCTCCTGATGTGTCCACCTACTCTCCTCGCCTACAACAAGCTTCATATTTTCACGACAGTGCTGTCAGAACTGCCTATGGAACTTAGGCATGGGACTTAAATGTGGTTTAATGCACAGCTTGTTAAATATACAGAAAAAGACACTAAAATAAAATGCTATATGTGCAAAAGTGCAAACTATTATTTAACTGTAACTATTAGGAATTAATATGAGTCAAGTGTTCTTTGGCTACAATCACCAAAGGTATGCTTGAGAAAAAAAAGGAGAGAAACGAACACACAGAGTACTGTTAAGCATCCGGGTGGAACTCCTATGCTTAGAATAATGTGACAGTGCTAATTTATTGAGAAGATAACCCTGTCCCCTGCTTCGGGGTTGTGCAGATGCCAGTGACACAGGAACTGCAATGGGGAAAGAAAGTATGGTAGCAAATATCAACAAATGGTGGATGCTAATGTCCTACAGTCAGTGAAGAGACTGAAGAAGAATAGAAGTTGGATATGACATAAATACCATGATCCAAAGCATAGGTGAAAATCAACTTTAAAAACAGAAAGGTTTTGAAATGGCCTTCACCATCCCAGGCTTGAATTTTATACAAATTTGCGCTTAGAACCTAAACGTACATACTTTTGACCTAGAAGTATTCTACAAGGAAAAGTCCAAAAAAACCCAAGAGGTAAAAAACTTTCCATCAGCACTGGTGCCGCAGCCATCTGCGGCTGGGGGTCCAAGAGAACACAACTGTCCTTGCTCTCTTTGGGTGAGAAAGATGACCCCCTGCCTTCCCCATCACTCAGAGTGGCAGTCGGTGCTCTCTTCTGAGTGTGTTACACTGTCCAATGACACTTTGCTAGTGGCAGTTTAAAAAGATGTAATGGCTGCTTCACATGACTTGGAGAAGGCATGTGCTAACCTTCACCTTCGTTAACCTTCACCCTGGTACTGTGTAATAGTGGGATTCCTAGCTAGTAGCTAACTTTAATGACTAAATTGACTGCATTATGTGTCAGTTAACATTTAGGGGATCTGACTTAAGCCAAAGGCTGGGGGTTATTAAATGCTGGAACGGGTGAGCAGGAGAAGTGAGAAAGAAAGAGAATTAGCAGAGGGTGAAAGCAACAGCTAGCGAGAGAGAAATCAAAATTTGAGAGTGAGCTAGAGAAGACAAAATTATTGAATATGTGGAGAGAAATAGTGAGAGAAAGAGAGAAAGAGAGAGGTAGAGAGAAAGAGAGAGAGAGAGAGAGAGGAGAGAGAGAGAGAGAGAGAGAGAGGGAGAGGGAGAAAGAGAGAGAGAGAGAGAGAGAGAGAGAGAGAGAGAGAGAGAGAGAGAGAGAGAGAGAGAG
>JBBPCX010068323.1:0-12338 GCA_037974365.1 Hydrocynus forskahlii | reverse complement strand
TATACACACACACATATATACAGACTAGCCACCACGGTCCCATAGCTACAGTCACAGACAGGATTACTGGATGAAAACAGTCAACTGACTACTAACCACTAATAACAAACTTCAGCTAAAAAAGTAGAACAGTAGTCAGCTAAGGGTGAGCAACAGGCTATCACTGACTACATGATTATTCAAGACTGTGCTTGAAGGTCTAATCTATTTGCTGCAGTTTACCTGGGTACACTTTACCCTGATATCTACTAGCAGTCCTTGACTTCAGTAGGTTACACAAATCATCGTTCCCAGATAAAATTATCCAGCTAATCAACTTACAAAGAACCATTCACTGAGCTGAGATGTGTGTGTTACACATGGAGAGCACTGAAAGGTCTGGGTCTATGTGTCTCGCATCTAGAGGAATTGCTTTCTTATTTTGCAATCCAGTATGGCACAAAAGGTCAGCGTTATTTTTGTGAATAGTTCACAGTTCTAAAGGACTTCAAAGACTACAAACTCATTCTGCTCTATTTTGGTCTTTGGTATTGTGTCTCAGGCTGAATCTCAAATGTCTCTCTGCTCCTTGCATACTGCACCACATTAGATAAAAAAAAAAAAAAACTGACTCCAGTATCGAAGCAATGCATTTATATCTGGTTGCGGCATTACATTGTAAAAGTTGCTGCTTGCAAACAGAATCTTCACTAGGAATAAATATGTACATTTCTTAAATTGTAATTGGGCAACCTGAACCATTTTTGGATGATTCTTATATTATTAAGTAGCCAGAATATTTAGATTGTACAATATAAAGGGGATAAAGGGGATATGTGGTATGCGCATCTCGGCCGCATCTCGGGCTGACGGCCGTGCACTGGACGGCTGTTCTGGACTTTTCCAGAACGCACAGATTGTCAGTCCACCCCTGAGTGGCAGTGAATAGGCGTGACAAATGTTTAGGCAGCTCAAAATCCCGGACAATTCTAAAATCCCAGCCTGACGCAATTTCCAGGTCTCAAAAAGAGGACATGTCCAGGGAAAAGAGGACGTGTGGTCACCCTATTTAAGTACATTATGCAATGTGACACTTCCTTAAAGCGATTATCCGAGCTTTATTGGCAGGATTCCTACAGCCGTTGTGATGCATGAATATGCGTCGAGTCAGAGTTACTGAGGTGAAATCTCAGTACTGCTACAGAAGGAGGACACTGAAGAGTGATGGAGCTTGTGAAACCTGAGTCAACCCACTAACTCTATGGCCATGAAAATACAATTATTATACATGTCAACCAAGAGGGCCCTTGTACAGTGTGAGGGAAAAAGTGAAGTCCCAGCCCCCTGGGGTCTATCTGTGCATATGCCGTCCTCTTGCTCTCTATGTGGTGTCTGATCTTGATCGACCAATGGAAAAAGAAGGTATTGTGATATGACTGATTGACAGCTACCTCAGTATCATGAGGGCAAAACATGAATACATTTCAAATTAATGAAAAAAATAACTAATAAATAAATATTAATGTAATCTTCTAAATACTAATTTAATTCATTTCATAAATGTTGATTCATTTACACTATTGTCAACTATATGTATTAATTTTTGTTTTTCTTCTTTAGTCTGTTTATTATTTTATGTTTAATACTAACAGATCTACACCACTCAGGAGTTTCTCAGGCTCTGTACACTTGGAAGAGAATACAGTACATAGAAACTCATTTTTGGGTAGATGAACAGGGAACTGAAGTGGAGCTTTGTTCAGCATTAAATAATTAATTTGAAGTAAAGGAGAGTGAACTAAATGTCATTCTGGGTCTTCTCTCTGTGTGTGTGTGTGTGTGTGTTTGTGTGTGTGTGCATTGGTGTGTGTGTGTGTGTGTGTGTGTGTGAATAAAAATAGCATCCTGTCTATGAACACAAGTAAAGCTGAAAACATCCATTGTCATGACTGGGAATATAGTAATAAAAAAATTTTTAAAAGGTAGAAAAGTAAAAGTAAAAATTTTGCATGTATTCATTAATTTAGCTTATTATATATGCTTTTTAATAAGACTGAAAAAAAGGCAATGCAAGAATGGTGCTGAAGAACAGAAGAAATAGAAAAAATGAAATAAAAACAATGAGAACCTCTCTTTTTGGTAACTCTTGTCCGTGAACCACATTTTGGGTTCAGTTTGATCAAGAATATTAAGTCACTTTCTACCAGAGCACATGTGCTGGTGTTTTAAGTCTAGGCTTTCTAGGGACATGTGTACGTCGCTCTGGATAATGCTGTCAAATGCTGTAAATGTTTATGTGAATAAAGAAGAGTCCTTCTGCCCAAGACAGCCAGCTAGCCTGCACCCTCTCTCATAAACAGAAGTAGCTAGCTAGCACTAGAAAACTTATTAGGACTGCACCTGGAGTTAAAACCGATTATCACCTCAAGTCAGATGAGTTAAGAATGCAGTCTCCACAGCTGTGCTTATCTCCAATGAGTCTGGGGAGCAAAGATGGTTAACACATTTTCAAACATTACTAAAAATTCAGTGCATCTCTAGTATACAACTGTATGCTGTATCAGTGTATGCTACTTACTGCACACTATTCCAATACACACTGTATACTACACACTGTACCAAAATACACTATATACTGCAAATTGTACTTATATACACTGTATACCACACACTGAACCAATGTACACTGTATATTGCACACTGTACTAATATACACTGTATAATACGAAAATACACTGTATACTACACACAGTACCAGTATGTAGTGTATACTGCTCACTGTACCAGTATACATAGTATTATACAGACTGTACCAAAATACACTGTATACTGCAGACTGTGCCAATATGCACTGTATACTGCACACTGTATAAATATACACTGTATAAAGCAACTATACCAAAATGTATTGTATACTGCACACCGTACCAATATACAAAGCAAACTACACACTGTACCATGTACTGCACAATTGTACCAGTATAAACTGTATACAGCACACTATACAAATATATACTGTGTAATACACACTGAACCAACATGTGCTGAATACCACACACTGTATCAATATGTACTGTATACTGTTGGCCTACCACTGTAGAGTGCACACTTTACCAACATTAACTGTAAGCCCTACCAGTGTATATTGCACACTGTACCAATATATCCTGTACACAGCACGTCTTTTACACAACAATTACAGGGCTACATGATCACCATCGTGGAATGAGCATACTGTATTATGGGATGCAGTGTATGAGAATGAAAGCTCTCTCTAGCTGTGAATCATGTTATTTGGCCAGAGTAGTATGTCATCTGGTTATCTTTGGTGTACTGGAGGAATTCATGTTGGTCACCTATTGAATACTACTTACTACTTTGGGGCACAATCAGTATGCAGGAGGCAAATGTAAACAAGTCCTGTGTGTTTGTTTACAGGGAGCAGCTCTGATCCGAATGTTGGCCAACGTCATGGGACAAGCTGTATTCCAGAGAGGACTAAATGTAAGTGAACAACAGTCTCTTTCTCTCTCTCTCTCTCTCTCTCCCACTCTCTCTATCTCTCTCTCTCTCTCAGTTCAGTTAATTTTAAAATAAAATTATTAAAGAACATAAATTTCTCTGAGTAAGATTTTTTTAACGCGCTGAAGTTGTTGTCCTTACATATTCCTTTAGCAATTTACTTCCTGACATATGGGGTTTGGAGGGTTTGTAAAAGTTCCTTCTTCATCTCTGCGCTCAACCTAAACAGCTCTTTATTTTCTGAGAGGTCTAACGGTGCAGTCTCATGAATATTTAAGAGGAAGCTATGTTTATGAATTATACATTCTCCTTTTTAATCATCATCACATTGAGTGTATTTCAGCGTCTTGCCCACCTGTACTTCTACTGTGTTTCTCACATGCTGTCTTAGCACACTCGTCTCCTTTAAATAAGCAAGAGAATGTATTTCTGCAGTGGGATGAAGTTGATTCTGTAGTCAGGAGAAGAAAACAGACTGTCTAACACGCAGTGCTCTCAACAGCTGCTCAGTTCACAACCCATATCCAGTTAATGTAACTACCACATATGCTTCTCTTGTGCCGAGAACAAAACACAACCGCATCGTTACTTTTACGCCCACAAATGTGCAAGAGTCTGTCTCAGGCTGTGAGAGCCTCAGTAGTGTGCTATCCGGTGAAATGTTGGAGAAAAGCAATAGCCACTGAGCTTTTTGACATACATTTGGATACAAAGAAAGGAGCTGAAGGGAAATAGAATGCAAGAGTCCAGATACAAACAAAACTAAAAGGCCAATATGTCTGGTACCCTGGAAAGAAATGTTGTGCCTACATGAGACAAGTCATAACCAAATGCCCAACATGGACTCTGAATGCTATAGGAAACAATTCATAATAACCATTACAATAACTATTACATAAATCTACAAATGCCTCTCCTGATCTCTGGCCACTTTATCGGAAACTACCACATGTATTTGTACTCTCTGGCTACTTTATTAGAAACACTTACTTTGTTCTTCTTCTGGGTGGCCACTATGACAGTGTCACGGCTTGAAACAAGAGGACAAAAGAGACTCTGTCGTCAGAAAAGGCCACTGATGAAAAGTTTGAGGAGTGTTCATCGACTAATATAAACTTATTGTAAGCAACGGTACCTGTTCCAAAGAATTGATTAATTTTTTGGATGGCCTTTATGACTGTTCTGCATTTCACAATTTCGGACTGGAGAAGATAGATGATCAAAGTTTGGTGACCTTTAGACTTCAGGATGGCTAGAGAGAGCGCAACATGCAAGTATCTGCTTGTACACTGTCAAGGTGGAGCTACAATGGAGAGGTTTCTTACAAAGGGCATGGTTGAATCTGGTCTGGTTGGGCAATAAAGTCCATAAAGATATTTCTGAAGGCATTACATTTCCACTTTTTTAGCATTCACAACCCAATTTGAGCTGCTTCAAAAGCTTAAAGCTTCTAAACGCAAACGTCATGGATCCGTGTCAGAAGCCCAACAAACGGTAAATTGTCGTCTTACGGCCAAACAACTCCTTATTAGTTCCCCCAGTTTTTGTTGATGAAGGTGTCCGACATTATGCTGAGCTTTGTTCGGTATTCCTATGTCACGTAGAACCAAAGATGTAATTAAAAAAACATAATAATACTGCTACAGGGGTTGTAAAAATTGGCAAGAAAATGCCCATAAAGAAAAATATCTTTTATTTTAGGTCTTAGACACAAACAGAAAAAGAAAACACAAGATCTTTGGACCTGGGAGAACTTTCTGGATAGTTTCAGCCCACAAGTAGGTGGGGAAAACCTGTGAGGGAGGGTGTCTGGGGAGCAGTTGAGTGTCACAGCAAATTGCCAGCGGTTAGGAGAGACACTGGTTTTCGACAGTTTTAGACCGTTTTGATAAGTTTAAATCAGATTTTACTATCACGCTACGTTCTAAGGGTTAGAATACATTCTAAGGGTTAATTAGCTCAGAAACATGAAAAAAATGGTTTTCACTGGGCTCTGATAATGACTGATATTTACTAGATCAGCTCAGGTGATTTGGAACCAGTCTTTAATGTTAAGCACTTAGGAGAGATGTTTGTTGTGATCTAGTGGCTGTGGCATGGCCATCTGGTTCAGCAGTACAATGCTGTAGAGAGCAAGGAAGAATTCCTGGCCAGCTTTCTAAATCTGTCTCTCCCACTCTCTCACAGTTACCACTTCAGCCCCAGCCTGGCGGAGCAGATGCCAAATCTCATAATGTCTTTGAATGTGGCGGGAACTGATCATTTTGGGAAATGCCATATGGTGTTATAATTCTGCTAAGACCTTCATAACCTCTCTCGCATGGACATTTCTAGAGTTTACTCCTCCATGGGGTACCATGCACTGTCTTTCCAACATAAATTCCACTGTAGTAAAGACAGTTCAGTGCTGACCTTGAGGCAAAGGATGGCTTTGTACATTCACCATTCACTTTACTAGAAAACTGTGGCTTGTACTTCCATTCACTAGGCATTTTATGAGCTCCACCTACTGTACAGGTCCAGGTGTGCGGTTAAAGAGCCTAGCCAATATTTTTGATTCGATCAGTGTCTGACCACAGACATACTATCTGTTGACCAGATATTATTGCGGTGGCGGATCATTTTCAATTACGCTGTCAAAATAGTGTGTAAGGTGCCGTTACTATGTGTTATATGTATCTGGCACAGAGCTAGTGTACTGCTAGGATTTGTATATATCAATATCACTGCTAGGTTGAAAGTACTTCACCACCCAAACAAGCCAATAGCAGCTCTGTGATCAGTAACTGGACATTGATTAAGGGCTAGATTATGGATAAATTGTCCACTGACAGAGGTGCCTAACCGTGCACAAGCAAAGTGCTAGCTGGTGAGGACCATATCTGGTAGGACCTTATTTCAGAAACCGATGAAAACAGGGACTAATTTTAGCAACATTTCAGGGATGTGTTTGTCCATAAGGACCATAGTGATTATGGCATGTGACTTGTACTTGTTTCATTCAAGCTTAACACCTGGTTCTGCAGAACAGCATTCACAATGAAAGACAGCTAAACAGACAGGTTTCTCTTCTGGCTGGTTTTAGCTACTCTTTGTGGATCACTGAGCCTCCACTGTAATCCCACTGGATTTTACAAATTCCATTTGCTCAAGTTGTTCACAAATGTGAAGCAAAAATTTTAAATTGGCCAAAGCCTTTTACTATAATACAAGGGTTTTTTTCTGCTTATGAATCTGGGCAGTTTCTGGGCATGTACTTAATCTGAAGGTATTTAAAATGTATTGCTTTCTTTCTAGCTCTGTGACTATTTAGATTTAAAATTCTGCAGTATGAGTGAAAGGGTTTCAGAGACACTGATGTTCTAAACAATGTGTGTCACAGTTATAAACCACATATTTTGAGAACATGTTTTAGCCCACATGTACTACAGCTTGTAAATTTGTTGTACTTTATCATATAATGAGATTTTATTGTTGTACTTGAATTTACATTTAACCTTTATCGTTGTCACACTTTATTGTATAATGAGTCTTCAACTTTGTTGCATTTTATTGGACACTGAGCCTTTAGTGTTGTTGTACTTCATCATATACTGAGCTGTTATTATTATATACCGAATCTTTTATCATTATACTTTAGTGGTAAATTGAGTCTTAATCAGTTTGCACTATAATAGCATATTAAGCCAAATCATTGTGATTTATTGTATTGAGCCTTCATTGTTGTTGTACTTTATGATACATTGCGGCTTTATTTTTGTGGCACTTTGTTGTTTATCGTTTTTATTGTTGTTGCACGTTGCTAGTACATTGATACTTTATCAGGATACTTTGTTGTACGCTGAGGCTGAGGTTTCTTCTTTTTTCCTAGTTCATACTGAATACATCCTGAAGTCATTTTTGTGATTGACAGTGGGGATATGAGACATGAGGCTTGTCAAAAATGCAGATATAGCTTATGTAACCATAGTCTCAGAGTGCACTGACATCAAATTTGATAAATTTATACCAACCACGTCATCAGCACTGCAACCGACTACAGTTGATTCTTGGCGGTCTTGAAGCATGTTGATGGGTATTTAAGAGAGAAATTACTGCTCCCCTCTGCAGTTCTGGATGCTACTGAGCTTCGACAGCCTGTCAGAATTTAGGGAATTACAAAATACAGACATCAAATCTTCGTTGCCAAAACACAGTGGTAGGAATATTTCACCATTTGCAGAGAAAACTCAGCAGATTTAAATCCATCTGAAAAATAGGAGAAATAACTCCCCAGCATGACTCTTAGACCTCTAGAGTCTGTCCTCCTCACTGTACTTGTGGGTTCTTAACTTTCTATCTCTCTCTCTCTCTCTCTCTCTCTCTCTCTGTCTTTCTTTTCTCTTTTCTTGCTTCTTATTTTCTCTCTCTCTTTATTCTCTTTTCTCGCTTCTTATTTTCATACCATTCTCTTTTCTCCTTTTCTCTTTCTTTTTGTCTCTTTTTCCACTTCTCTCTTTTGCTCCCTTTTCCCTCTCTCTCTTCTACCACACACTGTGCCTCAGCTCCTCTCTTCCACTCGATTTTCTGCATAATTAAAGCCAGAAGCCGCATGTGTGCGCTGCATGCATAAATGTGTGTGTGTGGGGGTGTATGTGTGTGTGTGGTGGGCAGCAGTCACACTGTGGTTGACTCCTCGACCTCCATTAGCTCTCACTGTGCCAAGCGGTGGCGGACTGGGGGCAAAGCCGCTCTTGTGTGTTCTTTATCACACGGAAGAGTGTATAGATGGATAGATGCACTTTATAAGAGGACAGAGGGAGTCATAAATGAAGACTGAGTGGCTCTAAAAGCTCAAAGTGTGGGGTGATAACAGGCATCCGTTTTTATCTCCACTCAGAGCCCATCACCTTTTAGATTGTCTCTCTCAGATGGACGATGCAAATGAAAAATGAGTTGGAAATAAGCCGAGGCTGCCAGGAGTCCAGAAACAGAAGAAATGAAGGGCTGAGCGCCAGCTTCGGCTTTTGGCGTGGTTTCTGCTCAGGAATCCTCAAAGCACCAGAAATTTCTGGGGGTTTTTTTTGGTTAATCTTCACCTAGTCTCAGCCACAGACACTCTAAGCTACATAGTCCATTTGGACAGTCCTTGAGAACTAGTAAAGTTCTGAAGTTCTACTACTAAAGTAGGACTGGTTGGTTGTGTTTGAATGGTCCCTAGCAACTGGTACGTTTATCCCATAAAGAACATATAAAATAACAGCTTTTCAGGAGAAGGAAAAATCTATTATGTTTAATTCTCTTGTTTTTAACTGTTTCTATTATTCCATTGAGTATGAAATGGTCACATAATTTAAAGAGTGGCTATTTTCTTTTTATTAACCCAAAGAAACAAAGAACCATGGAGCTTTGAGGTTTTAATGAGACAGCAGTAATATACACAGATTAGCCATAACATGAAAACTGTTTGCATGTAATATGTAACATGTAATATTGTGTATATCCTGAACAGCTCTAACCAGTCAAGGTAAGTTTGCCCAACACATCCCATAGATTCTTGAGAGGACCGAGATCCAGGAAATTTGGTGGCCCAGTCAAAGCCTATTTGTCATGTTGCAGTGCTCATTAGTCGATGGCCGTGATGGGGAAGTGTGTACTTGATGTGCAGCATTAATTAGGAAGCTGGTATGTGTCAAAGTAATATCCACACAAATGCCAGAACACAAAGTATCCCAGCAGGACATTGAACAGAGCATCATGCTACCACTGCTGTCTTCCCATAGTGCACTCTGAAGCCAGGTCCATGTACCCAGCCAATTGATGCAAACATAAAAAATGATTAATCAGGCCAGACCTCCAGCCATTGACTGTGATCCAGTGTAAGCACTTTCAGTGATGGATAGGGGTCAGCATGGGCACTCTGACTGCTCTGCCACTACGCTGTCCAATATAGAGCAAGCTGCACCGGGCTGTATGTTCTGATGCCTTTCTCTCAAAGCCAGCCTTAACTTTTCCAGCAGTTTGTGCTACAATAACTCCTCTGTGGGATCAGCGCAAACAGGATACTGGTTACTTCCCACACGTATCACTGAGCCCTGAGCATTGAGCCCTGTCACTGGTTCACCAGTTGTCCATCCTTCGCCTGGTTTTACTAGATACTAACCACTGCATACTGGTAACACCCAACAAGACGTGCGGTTTTGGAAATGCATAGTCCCAGTCGCTCAGATAGCACAGTTTGTCTCCTGTCTAAGTTGCTCAGATTTACATTTGTCCATTTTTCTGCTTTGATTCAGCAAATACAGAAAATGTAACAGGATTTTTAAAAGGTTGATTAGATTAGCTAGGTATTATGGGATACTTGTAAATACTGGGCGTCCTCTTGGAGAGGTTTGGACATGGTTCAGCAAACACACTGACACATCATGGTTTTGTTTATCTTAATGCATTTGGCGGACACTCTTATCCTACCTAGCACATTACAGTGTGAGAGATGTGGAGGGATATAGCTTTAGGATTCTTTTTCAAGGACTCTAAATGGTGAAGGTTGATGTGCTTGTCTCGGCAGAGGATCAGTCCTCAGGCTGCTGTGTTGACGGCAGCTGTGTTATCCAGTATACTAAACTAATGACATTTGATTGATTTCATTCATTCTAATTTAAGCTTTTGTGTGTTGATTAGTTTGTTTGTTTTCAAACAAATAAGTGCTTCCTGTCCATGTGCATTACTTTGAATATCATAATATTTTTGTGCAGTACTGCATGAATTCACTTCAAAATATTGAAAGCCAAACAGAAACATTCCTGTTTCCTTTCAAAAAGTGCTGTTGCTTTCAGAGGCGTTAGTGTTAATAGGGGAATGGAGTATATACTTTGCGACACATTTGAGTTATATGGATCTTGCCCAGATTTAACCAAGTGTGTTTATGATGTCCTCAACCATTTAGAAACTCATGGAAAAAACTGAAAAGTTTGTGAAAACAGTATGGTTGCATCAAAAATAACCATTGAACTACTGAAATGCCAATTTTATTATCACTGGCGACATGTACTTCCATGGACTGGTTTGTATTAGCCTATAGGGAAGCTAAATGCTTGTCAGTCAGCAATAGTATGGAGCTGCCTGCTCTGCACTATCATTAAGAGCCCTTTCCTGTCAAAGTAGGTGTTTCATGGCCACTCTAAGTGATGAAACCCACCGCAGTTTCTGCAGAGAGTGAGAAGTCTGGCAACACAAATTTATGCCCTTTGAAAAGTGAAAACCAGCAGGTTTGTCAAACATATACAGTTTCCCTAATATCCCAAATGCAGTTGATGTGCCATGACATAGTTTTGCACTGGAGCTAAGAATATAATGTGGCTAACAAGTGCCGTCCACCAGTCAGTGTGGTGCAAACTGCATGCCTAAATAACAAACTCACCTCAAACTTTGTGAACTTATTAAGTAATGTCTAATAGACTTACTTATGTGATTTCAGACACATACTTTTATCTGTAAAAAAAAAAGAAGCAGCAGTCATCTTGAAGCTTGAATTTTGACCGTACTTTTGTTGTTATTCGCCAAGGAACATCATACTTCACTCAAAAGAAACACAGAGTTGTGTGTGAGTGGGTGGTGTGATTCAGGCTGGTTTTTGAGTGTTCTGTATTAGTGTTTGGGTTTGTGGCCCAGCAGAGAATTTTCAGTACAGGTGAAAAAGCCAGATAGGCCTCAATTCAATTTCCAGATGTGATGAAAGACAGCAAGGAGCAAACAGTCAGTGTTAAATCCGTTTCTTCATCATCTCTTCGTATTCCCCCTCTCTCTGCCTGAGAACCTCGTGTTATTGTCAAAAACATTCACCGCAGTTCTTGCTTCTTTTCTATATGTGATTCTCTCTCTCTCTCTCTCTAGCTCTCTCTCTCTCTAGCTCTCTCTTTCTCTCTCTCTCTCTCTAGCTCTCTCTCTCTCTCTCTCTCTCTCTCTACTCTCTCTTTAACCATACACATCTACATGCTTAATAGACAATTTGGTGAAGTGTTTTATTCAAGTGAATTTACAGTACATTCAGTGTCTGGACAGTGTTAATGAGGCATTCGATTGCTTTCAAATTTTCACACTAATTTTGTTCCCACCCTTACATTTGCATCTACTTTTAGCCAAAAACCTCTCTTGGTTGTTCTTGTTGCAAAATCGCGCCTGTCCCCAAGAGACTAAGTGGAGAGGACATTTGGTGAACTGTGCTGCAATGATTTCTTTTTCTATTCTTTCAGAATACTGAACAACGTGTAGATATGTCTGGCGTTTAGGGTTCTGTTTTAGACTCCTAGAGGTTTTTAAAATAGCAAGGGAAAATGAGGCTCAGTACGGAGTAGACAAACCCTTGTTGTCTAACCTTTTCTTTTTTCAGCTTACATTTTTAACATTACTATAACTTTTACCAAAGCACAATAGCAATCCTGCATTTGAATATTCATAAGTACAGGATAACATGAATCAGTGACAGGGTTAACTCAAAGTTACCAAACTGGTCTGAGGTCTGAGAGGACACAAAGTTTCTGCAGTGATGTTGAATAGTGGCTGTAAATTCAGATGGAACTTTATGGTAATGGCAAACATAGCTAAAATTAAAAGTGTGCTGATCCTTTTTTTTGTAAATCAAGTAGCCACTCTCATCTCTGTCATTAGTTCTCAGCATTACAGACATCCCGTGGTAAAATAACATTAGTCCCATACGTATTTCAAGGCTCAATACTCTAAATGTGTTCTTAGTGAGACAGGGAAAGTCAGTCTCTCCCTCTCCCTTTTCTCTCTCTCTCTCTCTCTCTCTCTCTCTCTCTCTCTCTCTCTCTCTCTCTCTCTCTCTCTCTCTCTCTCTC
>JBBPCX010068322.1:5000-12339 GCA_037974365.1 Hydrocynus forskahlii | reverse complement strand
ATTCCTGCGTCCATTCCAATCTCCATCAATACTGTGGATTTCTACAACTCCACCCTCTCCACCATCTTGGACCGCCACGCTCCCGTCAAATTGAGGACAGTTACTTTTTTACACTCAGCTCCATGGTATACACTAGCCCTAAGGAAACTAAAGGCAGCTGGTCGAGCGCTTGAGAGACGCTTTTTAGCTTCGGGACTAATAGTGCACAAGCTGGCTTACCAGGAGCACCGTAAACTGTATGCAAGGGCCCTAGATCACGACGCTAGATCACGTTTCTACTCATCCATAATCTCCAATAACACGGGTAACTCCAAAACACTTTATTCTACCATCACTCATCTCATCCAGCCCCGAACACCATCACTCACTGACCCCACTAACGACCTCTGCAATAAATTCATCTCCTTTTTCCAAAAAAGATCCTAACAATCCGATCATCACTTAACACTCCCCTTACTACACTCACCACAGGTGCCAATGCACTGTTAGGGAACCCTTCCCCCTTTTGTTCTTTTCCTCAGGTCTGTGTGAAGGAGGTTGAGGCCACTGTTAGGGCCATGAAACCCTCTACATGTGCTCTTGACCCTTTCCCAACAGCCTTGGTCAAGGCAAATATGGCCTCACTCGGCCCCCTTATTACTGCCATTATTAATCAATCCCTCCAGTCTGACCATATTCCCTCCACTCTGAAATCAGCCATAATCAAAACCCTCCTTAAAAAACCCAACCTTGACCCCCAAGACCTGGCAAATTACAGGCCCATTTCCAACCTTCCCTTCCTTGCAAAAGTCATGGAAAAAGTGGTTTCAGTTCATCTTCAAGGACACCTACACAACAATAAAATTCTGGACAAATTTCAATCTGGCTTCTGCTTCACACACAGTACCGAACAGCCTTGATCCGGGTCACAAATGACCTGTTGATCTCTGCGGACCGTGGCTCCTCCTCTCTCCTCGTCCTTCTCGATCTGTCAGCAGCCTTTGATAGTCAACCACCACATCCTCCTCCATCGCCTACAACACCTCGCACCGCCCTGGATTGGTTCCAGTCATATCTCACGGACAGATCTGAGTTCGTCTCCATTGGACATTCTAAATCGCTGAGTCATCCTGTCACGTGTGGTGTCCCTCAAGGATCAGTCTTGGGCCCCCTTCTTTTTAACTTATACATGGCATCACTTGGGTGCATCATCTACGCAGATGAGACCCAGCTCTACCTGAAGCTGGGCAGCAGTGCGTCTGATGCTCCACCCACTTCATCAGCTTCTCAACAGTTCAAAAACAGTAATTCAAATTGGCACTCCACACCAAATTCAACAACAAAAAATCCTCAGCATTTCTTTTTCCGGTCAGAACATTTCCCTTTCTAAAACAGTCACCAACCTTGGTGTTATTTTTGATCCTCAACTCTCCTTTGAAAGCCATATCAAGCACATTTGCAAAACCTCCTTTGTCCACCTCAGAAATATTGCTAAACTCCAGCCCACACTCTCCCTCTCTGATGCAGAAAAACTAGTGCATGCCTTTGTCTCCTCAAGACTGGACTATTGTACCGCACTTCTTATCGGGATTCCTGACAAGAACATTCAAAAACTCCAGTATGTTCAGAACTGCGCTGCCAGGGTCCTGATGAAAGTGAGGAAACACGAGCACATCACCCTCGTCCTCCGTTCACTTCACTGGCTTCCTGTTTCTGCCCAGATCACCAACAAAATCTCCCTGATCACCTTCCAATGTCTGCATGGTAATGTGCCATCTTACCTAAACTAACTCTTCATCCCCCCACTGCCACTCACGCACTCTCTGCTCCACCAACACCCACCTTCTTGTCCCTCCCAGGACTCGCTCCCACACCACTGGAGACAGGGCCTTCTCCTGCACTGCTCCACGACTGTGGAATGCCCTACCTTCACATTTGAGGGCTCCACAGACTCTGAATTGTTTTAAGGAAAAACCTGAAAACATTTCTTTTTAGCCAATGTTTTTAATTATTGTTTGCTGTGTTTTTTATTTGTTTATTTATTTTATTATTAATTATAATAATGTTCTACCATCTCTTATGTCACATGCACACACCAGGTGGCGCGCAAGGGTCACAGGAAATGAGCGCGTTACAAGGTAATTAAACAGGAAAAAGGGTTTCCTTCCTCGCTCAGACATTGAGTCTCGTCTCTCGCCCTGCTGTTTCAACTCCTGGATTCACGTGAGTACTCACCTTGTTGTGCACGAGTGTGAATGTTGGTTCCGGTGGGAATCTAACTCTGTTTGAGAGTGTTCGCAGATCAAAGAGCGTGACTAAACCAGCCCTTTTGCTTCTGTCCGCGCTTGGGCTCTTCCATCACGCTACACAGGCGAACTCAATTGGCCAGGTACGTTCTTGTTACTTTCTCATCTTGTGACAGAATGTCTGAGCCCTTTGTTGTGAGCCCAGTGGACTGAGTCATGCTAGTGCAGTTGGTGGGCCGTCAGGGAGAGGAGCTTGAGAGCCTGAAGCAGGAGGTGGCCGGACTAAAACAGCAGGTCATGCTTCTGCAACAGACTTGCTCCGATCCTAGTACGGCTCCATCTCCGCTCCAGCTGGTCGCTCCATCTCATCATTCAACCCCATCAACCTCATCTGCACGTGTGTTATCTAAGTTGTCACTCCCAGATAAATAGAATGGTGTAGATGGGACGTGCAAGGTATTTCTAACCAACCTCTCCCTGGTTTTTGCGTTTCAGCCTGAACGCTACCCCATGGACCGAGCCAGGATCGCACTTCTCGTCTCCCTCCTCACAGGGCAGGCAGCTGAGTGGGCTGCGGCAGTTTTTGAAGTCTGACTACAATGACTGCTACAGCTACAGGGCCTTCTCCAATCTTCTCAAAGCTGCCTTCCAAAACCCTGACAGTGAGGTGGAGGTGGCGTCTCGGTTATACCATCTGCGGCAGGGAGACCGTCCGGTGAGTAAATACATGGCGGAATTTCGAACCCTCACCGTGCAGACGGAGTGGGGCGACTCCGCACTCTGGACGGCCTTTTACAAGGGGCTGGCCACCCGCATTAAAGACCAGCTGATCAGACGGGAACTCCCCGATACCTTCGAGGGTATGATCCAGCTATGCATGCGCATAGATCAGCGCATGAGCTCCCGCCCCAAGTCAGCTCCTCGTGCCCTGCCGCCCACGCCCACTACTACATCGTTTAAGATCCTCCACCTCCGTCCATCTCCGTCAGATGCCCACTCAGGAGCTGGGGAACCCATGCAGTTAGGGCGCGCTTCCTTGAGTCTGGCGAAGCGGGCGCGCCACAACCAAGAGGGATTATACGCCTGCTGCGCGTCACCGGACCATCATAGCACTATCTGCCTGCTCTGTCTGGGAAATGGTCAGACCAGGTGAAGGAAAAGAGGTCTTTGCCTGGATTATCTCTCTCCGCCTCCACAACCCCGACCGTTTCCCGATTTATGGTTCAAGCACAAATCCAGCTCAGCCACAAATGAGTCAGTGTCACCGTCACCACTTTTGTTGATTCAGGAGCGGCTGGCAACTTTATTGACCATTCTTTTGCTGTTCAGCTGGGTGTGAGTATTGAAGCGTTATCCCAGCTGTTAAAAATCACAGCCGTTGATGGTCGACCCCTTCATCATAGCCCCATCACTCACCAGACTGCACCGCTTCACTTCTTTGTGGTTCATCACCAGGAGAAAATCCCTTACCTCATCACTCGACTCGACCTCACCTCCTATCATTTTAGGGTACCCTTGGCTTCTCCAGCATGATCCACTCATCTCTTGGACACAGTACAAGATTCTCCAGTGGGGTTTGACTTGTCAAGAGCTTTGTCTCGCGGCCACAGCTGAGACGTGTTCTTGGGAGCCCACAGCCTCCGATGTCGATGCCAACGGCATCCCACAGCCATACCGGAAATTATCGAAGGTCTTCAGTAAGCGTAGGGCAATCCAATTGCCTCCTCATCGGCCCTACAACCTGGAAATCCAGCTCCTGCCCAGAAGGCCACGGAGGAATACGTGGCTGAAGGGCTCTGCCAGGGCACTCTCTGTCCTTCATCCTCTCCAGCCGCCACAGGGTTTTTCTTCGTGAAGAAGAAAGATGGTGGTCTACGTCCATGCGTCGACTATCGGGGGCTTAATAAGATTACAGTTAAGGACCATCATCCTCTCCTGACCAACACCGCCCTGGACACCCTCTCTGGTGCATCCATCTTTACTAAACTGGATCTTAGGAGCTCATACAATCTCGTTCGCGTCAGGGAGGGCGACGGCCTTCATTACGAGTGGAAGACAGCCTTCATTACTCCCACCAGCCACTACGAGACGCTGGTTATGCCTTTTGGTTTGTGCAACGGTCCGGCTGCATTCCAAAATTTTATTAATGATGTTCTCCATGACATGCTGGGCCGCTGGGTCTTCGCCTATCTCAATGACATCTTGATATACTCTAGGACCGAAGAGGAACATGTCCAGTATGTCCAAGCAATATTAAAGTGGTTGCTGGCCCATCGACTGTTCTGTAAGTTGGAAAAATGCACTTTCCACCAGCACTCCACCACGTTCCTTGGTTTCGTGATCTGTTCGCAGGGCATGGCCATGGACCCTCAGAAGCTGGATGCTGTGCGAAATTGGCCTTTACCTGTTTCGCTTAAACAGCTCCAGTGCTTTCTGGGGTTTGCACATTTCTATCGACGCTTTATCTGGGGCCTTCAGTTAAGTCGCGGCACCAAGCCTCCCTTCCAGCTCACTCCCGAAGCCACTCATGCCTTTCACCAGCTCTGTTCTCTGTTCACGTCAGCACCTATCCTTATTCAACCAGGCGTAGCCAAACCATTTGTTGTGGAGGTGGACGCCTCCGATGTGGGCATAGGAGCCGTTCTCTCCCAACGCGGTCCTGGAAGAATGGGGTCACTGACCGTGACTTATTCGTGGTTTGGACCGACCATCAGAACCTCATAGGCATCCAGCAGGCGAAACAGCTGAACCCTCAACAGGCATGGTGGGCTCTGTTTTTTGAACAGTTTCACTTTACCATCTCCTACCCTCCGGGGTCGAAGAACACTAAGGCGGATGCCCTCTCCCACGTCCATCAGGCAGATGAACCCCAGGCAGACCCCGCGCCTATTACTCCATCTGAAATCGTTATTTCGCCCCTCCGGTGGGAGTTGGAAGATGGAGTCCGCCAGGGGCAGACCTTGGAAACCACCCCCCCTCCCCTGGCAGTCACACCGCCTTGACGACTTTTTGTGCCCTCTGCACTGTGATCAGAGACCATCCAGTGGGCTCATTCCTCCGCCATCACCGGCCTCACTCAGTGGGCTCCCCTCAGCCAAAACCACCACTGAACTAGTTTTAGAACATGTAGTCCATTTGCATGGGTTCCCAAGGACATCTTCTCGGACAGAGAGCCCCAGTTCACAGCCAAGTTCTGGAAGGCCTTCTGCCGTCTGATTGAAGCCACCTGCAGTCTGTCCTCTGGGTACCATCCACAGACAGAGCGGACCAACAGCTGGAGCGTTTCCTGAGATGTTTCGTCGCGGATTGTCAGTGCTCCTGGGCCCGCTACCTCATTTGGGCTGAACTGTCACATAACCTCCTCACCTCCTCCGCGACTGGACTGAGCCCTTTTGAGGTATGTTATGGTTTCCAACCTCCAATGTTTAACCATCAGGAACCAGAGGTTGACGTACTGTCGGCACAACAGTCGGCGGATTTGGCACCAAGCCAGAGACGCCATCCTGAAAGCCAACTGACGCTATACTCATCACGCTATACTCACCATATCACACGTGATATTTAAAGATACGAAAACAAACACAGCTTGTTTAATTCTCAGTGATACAGGGAGGTGGGAATGTACTCGTGTAAAGGTGAATCATAACTGGTTTTGGTACATAAACACAGAAAGGTCCTTAATCAAATAAAGAAAAATGTAGGATATGTGCCCATTAAATGAATAAGTATTTAAATAAATAAATTTGTCAGCAATAGTGTGAGCAATAAAACACCGAGGTCAACCGCAGAAGGTGGAGGGCAAATGATTCACCACTGTGGGGTGGAGACACTAACACAGTGAGGCCTAGTCTTACAGAACTGCTTAGACTTTAGAGTCCCAAAGCTTACAGGAGGTGCAGAGGTGGTGAGGACCTTAAGCACTGAAGCCTGAAATGTTAGAAGGAGACATGGGCGCTGGAAGCATTTTTAATGTGCGGGGTCACAGTGCTCCACGTCTCGACTGTTGTCTGAGAAGGGAAATGTGGGGGGGACGAAATAAATGATTTTGAAAAAGTGCTATAATGGTTCCGGCACCCATGGAATTAGAGCTTTGTGTCTAACACAGGCCTCCACATGAAACCACATGGGAGAACTCTGGTGAAGTTTAGGGATCACATGAGCCGCAATGTAAGGAATTTTCCATTCCTCATGTGCCAATTTTTGGTTGAAATAAATTCTTATTTTCAGATATATTTCCATTCAAAAAATACTCTTTTGCTCATCTACATTTTACTATTTCAGAAATAGCTCCTCCCTTTGGCTCCTTTTCATCATTTTTCCAAAATGAAAATTAAGGTTTCATAATAACTGTCACTTTTCCAAACGATATTTTCCAAACAGTGAAGAAAAAAGACCATAAAGAACAGTTTTATCATGCAAGTTACAGTGTTGGTACCAATTTGTTTTCTAGTCCAGCCCCTTTGAGAAGATGAGCTTCTAGATGGGACAAAACCCAAAACAAACACCTGTAAAAGGCAACTGTCCAATAAACACTGAGATTACTGTAATGAGTTAAAAGCACTCTCAACAGCCTTGTCGACTCCAGTGAAGCCTGATATCCAGACAGGACCCTAAATCACACTCCAAAGGCCTGGATTGATCTTCTTTCCGCTAAACAGCATTTGTGAATGTCTGTACTTGTGTATGTATGCATGCATTTGAATCAGCCATAAACACATGGAAGCTTGGCTTCAACAGGGTTATATGGGCTGTATTGAATTGCCTTTGGATTTATAAGCTATAAAACCATTTTACTGCTGAGTAATGATGAATTTTAGAGGAACCCATAGTGCCAGCCCCCATCCGAGTCAAGTCAAGTGACTGTTTATTGTCATTTCAGCCATATTCAGAGTACACAGAGAAATGAACGAACGTTGCTTCAGGACTATGGTGCAACACAAGAACAAAAACAGACCCACAAAGAACAAAAACAGAACACCATGAGGCTACAGGAATGCCAGCACTAAAGAGAGAGTACAAAAATAAGAACGACAGTACAGTAATTTACAGGATGAGTACAGAAGCAGTAAGGCCTCGTCCACACGGACGTTTGAATCTTGGCTAAATGAACGTGA